>APFE031031730.1:16472-27682 GCA_000404065.3 Pinus taeda | reverse complement strand
TTATGATCATGATAAGTCGGCTCTTGATGAGACCTCTTATTCTTTAATTTTATAGTGTGTAACTAGATTACTCTTCGAAACTTGTAATTTCCTAAAGTGGGGAGGAAGTCATTGGTTCCTTAAGAGTTGCTTTGGATGACAATTGTAGAGTTTTTTTAAAGTAGCTTTTCTACAGAGAATCATTGTTTTGTTATTGATGCTTTTCATGAATGATATAAAGCAAATTCCTACTAAAGGTTGTTTTTAATCAAAACTTTGTAAAGTTGAAACAAGTAAAACTTTCAGGTTTGTAGCACTTGACCATATTTTTCAAAAATAAAGATTAATTTTCCTAATTAATTCCATTTATACAAGCAAAAAACAAAATATATGAGAGACACTAATTTTTTCATGGAAACCAAAGGTAAACATTTTCAACGTTTTTATTATCCAAATAAAGCCAATAATTTACAAAAATAGAAGAAATCATCTTCTATGGAAAGTATTTTTTAAGGATCTATCCATTAAGAGACAAATATTCTCTTTTCCCAAATAAATCTTGTAACATGAAAGTTGATGGACCTATGATTTCGATAATTTGGAATGGTCCAAGCCACATCCGTTGGAATTTAGAATGTTTGCCCTTTTCTTCATGAGTTTTATCCCATTTCAATACTAAATCTCCAATTTGAAAATCCTTTTTGGATACCATGTTTGAATCAAAATAAGCCTTTACTAATGCTTGATGATGCGCATGGGTAATTTTGGCCTGTTCTTGTTGCTCTTCTAGCTTAAGGATCTGCAATTGTCTTATTTGCAAAGATGAAGAAGGAGCTTCTTCAATGAACTGAACTAAGCCTAAAGAAGGAATACCTAGATGTGTTGGGAGAATCGCTTTTTTCCCATAAACTAAATTAAAGGGAGAAGTGCCAATGGAAGCTTCTTGAGTTATTTGAACTTCCCAAAGAGAATACATCAAAGATTTTTGCCAATTTCTATGACTCTGATCAATAGTACGTTTAATAATTTTGATCAATTTTTTATTTGTTGATTCAGCCAACCCGTTCCCTTGTGGATAATAATTGGAAAAATACTTAAGTTAAAAACATTTCTTGAGTGCAAATTCAGGCATAAACAATGTAAAATTTGAAACGGAACTGACATAGTTACCCATTTCATAGAGATAGCAAAAAAGTGACCCGATTTTGAAAATGGGTGATGCAAAACACACATATATTTTTTTTAAAGAATAATTTTTGGCATTTTAATTTTTTTTTTTTATGTACATTCCATTTTAGAAGGTTAGTGATTTTCATACTAATTTAAAAAAGTGATGATTCTGCATCATGCATCATGTCATTTCTTTAAAAGACCTATTTTTTTACTTTAAATTTATTCTAGTGTTATCCATTATGATTTTCAACTATATAACAACAAACTTTATTTATTAATACTTATTTATTAACTCAAAAAATATTATTTTCAAACCAAAATCAACTAATCTCAATCCCTAATGTTTTATTTTAAATCAAAACCCCTAATGTCCAAACTATTATCATTATATTTTAAGTGATACCAAAGTTGCTAATCCACTTTGTTAATTCCTCATTTAAAAATCCAAGAGTCAAAATGATAAAATAGTAACTTCAATAACATTAACGCGGAATCAAATAACATGATACTTTTTTAACATTAATAGGGAATCAAATAAATCTACATGCATCATTTTGGAGTGGTTACAGTTATAATTATTGCAACATAACGAGACCAAAGCTTTTCTCGTTTACATTGGGCGATTCCTGGAATTGCTCAACTACCATTATTTAAAATTTAGGAATTTTAATTTGAATATAATTCCTCTAAATTCTTGAAAAGTGCTCAACTGCCATTATTTAAAATTTAGGAATTTTAATTTGAATATAATTCCTCTAAATTCTTGAAAAGTATCATTTATTCTGGTGTCACCCATTATGATTTTCAACCATAATACAACAAATTTATTTAATAATATTTATTTATTAATTCAAAAAAATATTATTTTCTGACTAGAATCAACTAATCTCAATCCCTAATGTTTTAGGTTAAAACAAACCCCCTAATGTCCAAACTATTATCATTATATTTTAAGTGATACCAAAGTTGTTAATCCACTTTATTATTTCCTCGTTTAAAAATGCAAGAGTTAAAATGATAAAATAGTAACTTCAATAATATTAATAGGGAATCAAATAACATGATACTTTTTTAACATTAATAGGAAATCAAATAAATCTACATGCATCATTCTGGAGTGGTTACAGTTATAAAAATTGCAATATAACAAGATCAAATATTTTCTCATTTAGGTTGCGCGATTCCTAGTATCGACCGGCTGCCAATATATTTTAAATCTAGGAATGTTAATTTGAATGTAATTCCTCTAAATTCTGGCAAAGTATCATTTATTCTAGTCTCACCCATTATGATTTTCAACCATACAACAACAAACTCTATTTACTAATACTTATTTATTAATTCAAAAATATATTATTTTCCAACGAGAATCAACTAATCTCAATCCCTAATGTTTTAGGTTAAATCAAAACCCTTAATATCCAGACTATTATCATGATATTCTAAGTGATACCAAAGTTGTTAATCCACTCTATTAATTCCTTATATAAAAATCCAGGAGTTAAAATGATAAAATAGTAACTTCAATAACATTAATAGGGAATCAAATAATATGATACTTTTTTAACATTAATAGGGAATCAAATAAATCTACATGCATCATTTTGGAGTGGTTATAGTTATAATAATTGCAACATAACAAGACCAAAGGTTTTCTCGTTTACGTTGGGTGATTCCTGGAATCACCTCGCTGCCAATATATTTTAAATTTATGAAATTTAATTTGAATCTAATTCCACTAAATTCTGGCATAGTATCATTTATTCTAGTGTCACCCATTATGATTTTCAACGATAGAACAACAAACTTTATTTATTAATACTTATTTATGAATTCAAAAGAATATTATTTTCCAACCAAAATCAACAAATTTCTATCCCTAATGTTTTAGGTTAAATCAAAACCCTTAATGTCCAAATTATTATCATTATATTTTAAGTGATACAATGTTGTTAATCCACTTTATTGATTCCTCATTTAAAAATCCAAGAGTTAAATTGATTAAATTTTTTACTTCAGTAACATTAAAATGGAATCAAAGAACACGATACTTTTTTAACATTAATAGGGAATCAAATAAATCTACATGCATCATTTTGAAGTGGTTCTAGTTATAATAATTTCAACATAACAAGATCAAAGTTTTTCTAGTTTATTTTGGGCGATTCTCGGAATCGTCGACTACCAATATATTTTAACTTTAGGAAATTTTAATTTGAATCTTAATTCCGAAACAGCTGAAAGTATTTATTCTTAGGTCACTACTCATGACTTCTTGAACATAGGACAACCAATTTATTTATTATACTTATTTATTAATTTAAAAAAATATTATCTTCCTACTAGAATTAACTAATCTCAATCCCTGATGTTTTAGGTCAAATCAAAACCCTTAATGTCCAAACTATTATCATTATATTTTAAGTGATACAAAATTTGTTAATCCACTTTATTAATTCATCATTTAAAAATCCAAGAGTTAAAATGTTAAAATAGTAACTTCAGTAACATTAATAGGGAATTCCTCGGATGCGGGTGATAGGTGAGATATTAATGGAGAGGGCGGCGGCATTCATTGCCAAGTGGCCGCCTACTCAGGCCAAATGGAACGAAGGATCCCGAAGCTGTCCGGCCAGCATTAAAGGTGGCGGGATTTCAAACGCAGGAAAAGGTTTTAGGTGCAGACGGATCAGCCCAATGTCCAGAGGGGGTCAATTGGAAGGAGAGCGAAGCTCTGGTTCTCTGCAACCAGGTTTGGATTTGTTGGTGAGAGGAGAGTTCAATCTTCGGATGTTGGCTTTGCAGGACAATGCTGCCAAGCTACAACCTCGGCCCTCGTCTCTGAAAGCCCCGGCTTCAAGCTGGGCTTACCTGGTCATTCGTGGCTCAAAGTCCTGGTTCAATTGTTGGTCTGAGTTAAAATTGTGGTCCTGGTTCGAGTTGTGTCCTGGTTCGATTTATGTCCTGGTTCAAATTAAGGTGTTCTGGTTCGAATTGTCTGGTCTTAGTCTGAATTGTGGCCCGGGTTCGAGCTGTGGCCAGGTGAATTGTGGCCCTGATTCGAGTGGTGAGGCAATGCCGTCTCTTAGTGTCTGGGTTCGAGCTGTAACCCTGCGGCACACTGCTCAGTCCGGGTTCAGGGTGAGTCACTATTTAGGTCTCCTTTGGCCCTGGGTTTCTCTACCACCTCAGTGCAGACTTGGGGTTGTGGTTGAGGCGGTGGTGGTCACAAAATGCCACGAGAAAGACAGCGGGGTGCCTGCAGGCGGGGTGGCTCGCGAGGCAGAGCCAGATCTCATGCCTCTGCGCCACATTCTTCAGAGTCTTCGGAGGGAACTAGTCTGCCACGATCCACAGAGCGCGGAAGAGGGAGAGGCAGGGGACGAACTGTGGTATGCCCGTTCGGCGGGCATTCATCAACCTGGTTCAGACACACCTGCACAATGGACAATGCCATGTATTACGTCTCAATGCGTATTGAAAAATGCGAGCACGTTGATAGGCCAGACGACCCAGCAGCTCCAAGGCCACCATCGCCTATTCGGGATCAGCGACCTCAGCCTGTGGAAGCCTCGGGTGTGGTGGCGAGGAACAAAGCAGGTCCAAGTGCGCCTGATAGCGACAACGCGCCACACACCGACTCGAGCGCTTCAGAATCCTATGGCTGCCCAGTGGTGGAGGAACCAGAAGGCACATTTATCAGTCCTGCGGTGGAGGAGCCTCCAAATCCTTACACCTAAGCTAGCGACCTGGACGTTCGGGGTGGTATGGTTCCCATATGTTCAGTTTGTTTCTAGAAGTCATGGCAGCGGCCATTGTCAAAACTGTGAGTCAGTTTTGTCTATGTCTATCTCCACATCAGAGTCTGTAATGTTTAATTCAGTCCTGGATTTTTACATAAGCGTTTGTAATGTCCATGTCTAGGTATATGTTGGTCATGTTATGTACTTTCAGTGACGGTAAGAACCATAACAGTACTGTAAGGTCTGCAAACTCCTCCCTTGCGATAGCAGGGAGTGGATGATTCAGCTTTTTGAAGTTTTGAGCATGGTCATAGCTCTTGTTTGGGGTCAGTGGATAGCTCTTCGGGCTCAGTCTCAGTTTCATTGCCATCTTGTTAAGGTAGCCAACTCATGGCGGCAAATGTAACCCTCTGTACTTTTTTTGTATTATAATAGAAATAGTCTAATTTACACAAAAAAAAAACATTAATAGGGAATTAAATAATGTGGTAATTTTTTAACATTAGTAGCGAATCAAATAAATCTACATGCATCATTTTGGAGTAGTTATAATTATAATAATTGAAACATAACAAAATCAAATCTTTTCTCGTTTACATTGGGCGATTCCCGGAATCGCCCAGTTGTCAATATATTTTAAATCTAGCAAGTTTAATTTGAATCTAATTTCTCTAAATTTCGGCAAAGTATCGTTTATTCTAGTGTCACCCATTATGATTTTTCAACCATGGAAAACAACTTATTTATTAATATTTATTATTAATTAAAAAATATTATTTTCCAACCAAAATCAACTAATTAAAAAAATATTATTTTCCAACCAAAATCAACTAATCTCAATCCCTAATGTTTTAGGTTAAATCAAAACCCTTAATGTCCAAACTATTAGCATTATATCTTAAGTGATATCAAAGTTGTTAATTCACTTTATTAATTCCTCATTTAAAAATCCAAGAGTTAAAATGATAAAATAGTAACTTCAGTAACATTAACAGGGAATCAAATAACATGATACTTTTTTAACATTAATAGGCAATCAAATAAATCTACATGCATCATTTTGGAGTGGTTACAGTTATAATAATTGCAATATAACAATATCAAATATTTTCTCGTTTACCTTGGGCGATTCCTGGAATCGACCGGCTACCAATATATTTTAAATTTTGGAATTTTAATTTGAATCTAATCCTCTAAATTCCGGCAAAGTATCATTTATTCTAGTGTCACCCATTATGATTTCAGCCATAGAACAACAAAACTTTTTTTATTAATACTTATTTATTAATTCAAAAAATATTATTTTCCAACCGGAATCAACTAATCTCAATCCCTAATGTTTTATCTTAAATCAAAACCCTTAATGTCCACACTATTATCATTATATTTTAAGTGATACCAAAGTTGTTAATCCACTTCATTAATTCCTCATTTAAAAATCCAGGAGTTAAAATGATAAAATAGTAACTTCAGTAACATTAACAGGGTATCAAATAACATGATACTTTTTTAACATTAATAGAAAATCAAATAAATCTACATGCATCATTTTGGAATGGTTATGGTTATAATAATTGCAACATAACAAGATCAAAGCTTTTCTTGTTTAAGTTGGGCAATTCTCGGAATTGCCTGGATGCCAATATATTTTAAATTTAGGAATTTTAATTTGAATCTAATTCCTCTAAATTTCGGAAAAGTATCATTTTTTCTAGTTTCACCCATTATGATTTTCAACCATAGAACAACAAAATTTATTTATTAATACTTATTCATTAATTCAAAAAAATATTATTTTCCAACCAAAATCAACTAATCTCAATCCCTAATGTTTTGGGGTAAATCAAAACCCTTAATGTCCAAACTATTATCATTATATTTTAAGTGATAGCAAAGTTGTTAATCCGCTTTATTAATTTCTCATTTAAAAATCCAAGAGTTAAAATGATAAAATAGTAACTTCAGTAACATTAATTGGGAATCAAATAACATGATACTTTTTTAACATTAATGGGGAACCAAATAAATCTACATGCATCATTTTGGAGTGGTTACAGTCTATGTTACCAGAAACGAGAAACGGGAAACGAGACGAGAAACGAGAACGAGACGAAAAACGCAATTTTGAGGTTTCGCATTCAAGAAACGAGGAGAGAGAAAAAACATTAAAATTTCTTTAAAAACTCATTTACTCAAATACCAAGTATTCCAAACTCATCCTTCTTCCTAGCAATTATATTATATTACCAAAAATTCAACAATAAACTATTGCCTTTTAGCATGCAACAAAACAAAACAAAACACCAACAACAAATTAATGAAAGTAACTAAATACCTAGAAATGTCATCTTCCCTTTTAAGTATATGTTGAGTGGGGATTGCTCTCTATTGGGAACCATAGATTTGTGTATATAGGTGGACAGATGGGGAAAAATCTGTGATCAGCTTGTACAGAGGATTGTTGGTTATAATAAGAAGTAAAAATCCTAGTTATAGAATGACCATCTGATTCATTCCAGAAAATTGTTGGGGGTTAAATTCTTCATTTCTTCCATTCAGAGACATACCTATTGGACCGTCAACGATTTTATTCAATAATTATCTAACATAATTAATAGCGCCCAACTAAGACTTTGTCATTAGATAGACATTACAGATTTGCAGGTTTCACAGTTTCAATTCATGATCTATACAGAGCGAAACTAAAGATATTAAACTTTTGACATTACAAATCAAAACCAAATCATTACTTCAATCATTGAAAAATTATTCATCCTAAATTGTTCCTCTAAGCTGCGCAACTAGAAAATGAAACTAGTTGTCTTTCTGCATGCCGTGCATTTGCGCAATACTTTTTTGGGATGAGAGTTAACCGGAGTTTCTAAGATGTAACCGAGAACAAACCGGTGATGACTAAACCTGGTGGCATAACACTGTTGTAAGAAAAATTGATCCATTTCAGAACGACGTTGGGAACGGCGTTTTCCATACCGTCTCGTTTCTGATGCGTTTTTCTGCAGAAACGGTGGTCGTCGTTCCGTTTCTGGTAACATAGGTTACAGTGATAATAATTGCAACATAACAAGATCAAAGCTTTTCTCTTTTACGTTGGGTGATTCCCAGAATCGCCAGGCTAGCAATATATTTGAAATTTAAGAATTTTAATTTGAATCTAATTCCTCTAAATTTGGCAAAGTATCATCTATTCTAGTGTCACACATTATGATTTTTAACCATACAACAACAAACATTTTTTATTAATACAATTATTAATTCAAAAAACTATTATTTTCCAACGAGAATCAACTAATCTCAGTGCCTAATGTTTTAGGTTAATTCAAAACCCTTAATGTCCAAACTATTATCATTATATTTTAAGTGATACCAAAGTTGTTAATCCATTTTATTAATTCCTCATTTAAAAATCCAAGCATTAAAATGATAAAAGAGTAACTTCAGTAACATTAACAAGAATCAAATAACATGATACTTTTTTAACATTAATAGGGAATCAAATAAATCTACGTGCATCATTTGAGAGTGGTTACAGTTATAATAATTACATCATAACAAGAACAATGCTTTTCTCGTTTACATTGGGTGATTTCGGGAATCGCCCAGCTACCAACATATTTTAAATTTATGAATTTTAATTTGAATCTAATTCCTCTAAATTCTAGCAAAATATCATTTATTCTAGTGTCACCCATTATGATTTTCAACCATAGAACAACAAACTTTATTTAGTAATACTTATTTATTAATTCAAAAAAATATTATTTTCCAACGAGAGTCAACTAATCTCAATCTGTAATGTTTTAGGTTAAATCAAAACCCTTAATGTACAAACCATTAAGTGATACCAAATTCGTTAATCCACTTTATTAATTCCTCATTTCAAAATCCAAGAGTTAAAGTGATAAAATCGTAACTTCAGTAACATTAACACGGAATCAAATAACATGATACTTTTTTAATGTTAATAGGGAATAAAATAAATCCACATGCATCATTTTGGAGTGGTTACAGTTATAATAATTGCATCATAACAAGTTGAAATCTTTTCTCGTTTACATTGGGTGATTCCCAAAATCCCCTCGCTATCAATATATTTTAAATTTAGGAATTTTAATTTGAATCTAATTCCTCTAAATTCCGGCAAAGTATCATTTATTCTAGTGTCACCCACTATGATTTTCAACCATAGAACAACAAACTTTATTTATTAATACTTATTTAATAATTCAAAAAAATATTATTTTCCAACCATAATCAACTAATCTCAATCCCTAATGTTTTTGTTTAAATCAAAACCCTTAATGTCCAAACTATTATCATTATATTTTAAGTGACACCAAAGTTGTTAATCCACTTTATTAATTTCTCATTTAAAGATCTAAGAGTTAAAATGATAAAATAGTAACTTCAGTAATATTAACACGAAATCAAATAACATGATACCCTTTTAACATTAATACAGAATCAGATAAATCTACATGCATCATTTTGGAGTGGTTAGAATTATAATAATTGCAACATAACAAGATCAACACTTTTTTCATTTACATTGGGCAATTCCCAGAATCATTGGGCTGCCAATATATTTTAAATTTAGGAATTTTAGTTTGAATCTAATTCCTCTAAATTCCGGCAAAATATCATTTATTCTAGTGTCACCCATTATGATTTTCAACCATAGAACAATAAAATTTATTTATTAATACTTATTTATTAATTCGAAAAAATATTTTTTTCCAACTAGAATCATCTAATCTCAATCCCTAATGTTTTAAGTTAAATCAACACCCTTAAGTCCAAACTATTATCATTATATTTTAAGTGATACCAAAGTTGTTAATCCACTTTATTAATTACTCATTTAAAAATCCAAGGGTTGAAATGTGAAAATAGTAACTTCATTAACATTAACAAGAATCAAATAACATGATACTATTTTAACATTAAGAGGGAATCAAATAAATCTACATGCATCATTTCTGATTGGTTACAATTTTAATAATTGCAACATAAAAAAATCAAAGCTTTTCTCGTTTACGTTGGGAAATCAAAGCTTTTCTCGTTTACGTTGGGTGATGCTGGGAATCACCCCGCTGCCAATATATTTGAAATTAAGGAATTTTTATTTGAATATAATTCCTCTAAATTTTGGCAAAGTATCATTTATTCTACTGTCACCCATTATGATTTTCAACCATAGAACAACAAACTTTATTTATTAATACATATTTATTAATTCAAAAAAATAAATTTTTTTTTGCACATGGTTCACGGACACCTTCGGTCAACGAGTGGTGCTACATGCACTGGAAAAGTGGTGCTACATGCACTGGAAAAATCTGGGTTGATACCCCTCGACCTACTGCAAGACATGACCCCAAGAGATTTCGGGAATTGATCCTGTGACCTCCCATTTGGCGAGGCCCCATCTTGACTAATTGGGCTAGCCCTGTGGGCTTAATTCAAAAAATATTATTTTCCAACCAGAATCAACTAAACTGAATCCCTATTGTTTTAGGTTAAATCAAAACCCTTAATGTCCAAAGTATTATCATTATATTTTAAATAATACCAAAGTTGTTAATCCACTTTATTAATTCCTCATTTAAAAATGAAAATCCAAGAGTTAAAATGATAAAATAGAATCAAATAACATTATATTTTTTTAACATTAATAGGGAATGAAATAAATCTACATGCGTCATTTTGGAGTGGTTACAATTATAATAATTGCAACATAACAAGATGAAAGCTTTTCTCATTTACGTTGGATGATTCCCAGAATCACCCGACTGCCAATACATTTTAAATTTAGGAATTTTAATTTGAATCTTATTCCTCTAAATTCAGACAAAGTATCATTTATTCTAGTGTCACCCATTATGATTTTCAACAATAGAACAACAAACTTTATTTATTAACACTTATGTATTAATTTAAAAAATATTATTTTCTAACCAGAATTAACTTATCTCAATCCCTAATGTTTTAGGTGAAATCAAAACCCTTAATGTCCAAACTATTATCATTTTATTTTAAGTGATTCCAAAGTTGTTAATCCACTTTATTAATTCCTCATTTGAAAATCCAAGAGTTAAAATGATAAAATAGTAACTTTAGTAACATTAACAGGGAATCAAATAACATGACACTTTTTTAACACTCATAGGGAATCGAATAAATCTACATGCATCGTTTTGGAGTTGTTATAGTTATAATAATTGCAACATAATAAGATCAAAGCTTTTCTTGTTTACATTGGGCATTCCCTGGAATCACCCAGCTGCTAATATATTT
>APFE031031730.1:438-15691 GCA_000404065.3 Pinus taeda | reverse complement strand
GTAAGGATATTTCAGAAATTTCCTTAATCCTATGCAAATCAATATGGATTACAGATTTAGACACTATAAATCGGAGAAGCTTTCCTTCACCTAGTGCAAAAAAGGACTTTTTTGGATTAAGTGAAATCCCATACTTTTGACAGCGTTGGAAGATCTGATTTAAATCTCTGAGGCGATTACTACATTTTTTAAAATACATTGTTATGTCATCTATCTAAATCACCACTACCTTATTCACTAATCCTTTAAATGCAATATCCATGGCCCTTTGAAAAGTGGCTCCAACATTAGTCAGTCCAAATGGCATATTTTGATATGCATATGTGCCCCATTTGGTTATGAATGTTGTTTTCAATTGGTCCTCTAGATGGACTAAAATTTGGTTATATCCCAAGAAACCATCTAAAAAGGACATCAAATTAGACCCTGCAATTGATTGTAATATCTGCTCCATAAGTGGTAATGGAAAATTGTCCTTTCAACAAGCTTTATTAAGAGTTCAAAAATCAATACAAATTCAAATGTCTTTATTTTTCTTTCTAACTGGTACCAGATTAGAAACCCATCTAGAATGTCTAACAGGAAAGATAATTTTATCTTTCAACAATTTATTCAGTGCATACTTAATCTAACTTTCCATATTAGGATGGATTTTCCTCAGCTTTTAATGGACTGGTTTCTCATCAGAGATCATTGGAATTGTATGATGTATGATTGAAGTGTCATAATTTTTAAGGTCATCGTAATTCCAAGCAAAGTCGTTTCTATATTGCTTCAAAATTCAAGTGAAGGCTGATTTTTCTTCCAAAGATAGACCAAGACCTAAGTTGATATTCTGCGGCTTTATGTCAGTTCCTAGATTCACTAATTCATATCTCAGAGTTGAACTCTAAAGTTTTGAATTGGTGGACCTTTTGAATCTATCTTTCAAATCATATAGGTCTTCCAATTTGATTACAAATTTGGGTATGGCATTATTGGTGCTCTCTTGTTGTAATTGCTTATCGTGTTGGTCCTCATCAATTATTTGATTATTGTAAGAACCTTCTGAAGTCATGAAACTTACAATATCAGGGTCATCGTTAAAAACTCTCCATTTGGTCACATTATCCGGGATGGAGGGTTGAAAGGTCAATTTGATTGAGAATCTGTCTGGAATATAGTCTTCTGAGGGAATGAGCTTGGAAGCTACATTTTCTAGCAGGTTAGCACTAGCATTTGGAGCCTGGGAATGGATGAAATATTAAATGCTATGAAGTGTGCAATCAGGTATTGTACTAAAGATTGATAATGCTTTAAATGACTTGATAGACAATGTATATTATTTCGTACCTGCTTAATAAGAATCTCAGAATCACCAAAGACTTGTAGATACTTGATGTTAAGTCTGATTTCCTTGTATAACCCTTGCACTAGAGCTTCGTATTATGTAGTGTTGTTTGTGCAATCAAGCTCGAGTCTACGGGTGAGCATGGTTTTCTTTCCTTCTGGACTAATTAATACACAACCTGCTCTTGCTCCTACTCCACTAGACTTAGATCCGTCGAAAAATAATTTGCAAAACAAAGATTTATTTATAGGAGTATCTAAAAAATTAATGCATTTAGAACTATCAGTTTGAGGAAAATTTTCTACCTGAGATAAAACAGAATTTTCTAGAAAAGGCGAAGTATCAACATTGAAATTACCTAAGAATGAGTCAATAGAATAGTTCCCAATTATATTGTTGTTGTACGTTATAGGTTCATTTTCTCCTTCCAACTCGGTTACTATGTACATTTGGTGTTTTTCTCGCCCAACCTTTGTCTGATTTGGTTTACCATTGTACGGGAGCCACATGTGTGACCATTCGGTTGCAAAGTAATTGTGAACCTTTTCAGACCAATCCCTGCTAAGAATCAAACCATAAAATTCAGGAATGTTTGCAATGAGAATATTAATGACTTGAGATACCTTTGGGTTCGATGAGAGCCTTGTGGTCACTTGATTTAGTTTGCCAATGACTTCAACCTACGATTGGTCTAGCTGCACTATGCGTATTGTAGACTTTTGAGGTTGGACATTTAACTTTGCACAAACTATTTTTGGCAAAATATTAAATGAAGCACCAGAGTCTATCGAACAGTTATGCAAATTTTTATTAAAAACTTTATAGGTGAGGATGAATGTAGGAGTATGGGATTTTGACCTACCTCCAATTAAGGCAATGTCATTTGGGTCAACTTTATTTGACATACTAGTTGGAGGTATCCCCATTTCATGAGAATCTTGCGAGATTACAATGGCAAGAAGAGGTGCAACAGGTATTGCATGCAGCTCTTTCAAAATTAGTTTCTGTTGATGCTTCAATTTACTCAGCTCATGAAAAGTAATGTTGTCCCTAGTCTTCTTCGTGTCTTCAACAACATTATAATCCATTTCATTAGAAATAATAAGCGTTTTAGATGGGGTCGATGAATCAGATTGGACTAGGTTTCTCTGAGTCACTTTTGGTGATGATTTCTTACATGTGACTTTATCTTTGGAAGCTGAGCTTGTATTTTTCTGTTTAGAGCTAGACTGTGGAGGATTGAGTTGATTTTTTCTTCTAGTATTGACTGGTAATACATCTTGATCTTCTTTTTCTAGAAGGATGAAGTCTGACATTCACTCTAATTCTACAACCTCATCTTCATCAATATGTTCTTCATTGGAAACTTCTTCCTCTTCTCCTTCAGATTTTGTGTTTGTTATAGCATTGGGAGGCTTTTGATCGGTTGAAGGATTCCTCCTAAAAGGCTTATAGGGTTTCTTAGAAGAGGTCTCTTCCACTTGTTTTTTAATATCAACCATTTCGTTAGACATGGTTTTTAAAACTTTCTGTAATCCCTCCAAGTCGAACGGGTCCTTTGATTGCTTTTTTTAGGGTCATCTCTAAAAGCAACTTTCTTAGATTTTTTTCATCAACAACATCTTTCTTTTCTAAGGCTAAGATATGTTTTTCTACCGCTATTGCTTCTTTCATATTTTCAGCCAATGTTGGCTTGGCAACCATATCTACAAAGATTGCTATGTTCGAAGGCAAGGCAAATATATACCATTCACTTCTAACTTCTTCACTAGGCTTAGATGCGGCAGGGATTTTATTTAAAAGTTTATTGAATCGCAAGTTGAAATGTTTGACAGGTTCGCTTGATTTGGTTTTAAGATTTTAGAGGTCATTGATTAATGTCACTGTAGACCTATCATCACTGAATTTAGTCAAGAACTGCTCTTGGAAAATGTTCCGACTAGTAATGGATCCTGATGGTAATGAAAAATACCAGGGTCCAGCGGCTCCTTGTAAGGTATATGGGAAAAGTCTGACAACAGTATCTTCTTCTGTAACTCCATTTAAATTTGTTGACAACATAAAGTTGTTTATATGTTCTTCTGCTAATACATCTACATCTGGGTTAAACTTTGGCAGCTATTTCTCAAAATGGGCTGGCAATTGACTCAAGGGCACAGGCATTGTGACTACCCGTGGATTAGCCCATGGCATTGGTGGAGGATTTCTTGCCATCATCGAGATATAACCAAGGAAAGCACAGATGATGTGAGTGGTTAGGAAGATGATGCTGAAGTCCTAGCACATTGTTGAACAACAATATGGAGTGGGCGAGTAGATGGTTGACTTTGCATTGGATTAGATGAAATGGATGATGATGATGAAAGAGTCTCAGTGTCAGACTCTTCTGGTGTCTTCCTTGCTCTCTTCCTTTTTGGTAGAGGTAATTCAGTTGGTTCAATACTAAGCTTTCCACTCTGTAATCTGGTAAGAGGATGAGGAGGAATATATTACAAAGTCACACTACCTCGTGATATTTTAGATTTCTGCGGTGATATTGAAAATCCTTGAAGTTTTTGAATATAAAACTGAACTTCAGGAGGTTCGCCAGTGGATTTATTGGAAATGTTTAGGTTTGCAGCAGTGGTTGTTGTTTTCTCAACTTCTCGCTTAAGGTCTAAATACTCATAATGCAATGAAGAAGTTAGGGGAGATGTTGAGGGCGATTTACTCTCAGAACGGTTTCTGGATTTAAATTTACTAGCCATTCATAGTTCGGGCCCTCCTTCTAGCGCCAAATATGTTGAAGCCCCAAAAATCAATTCTACAACAAGGGGGATAACCACCCAGTTCGGACCTTGAAAGCAACTCCTTTTTCGTTTGGGACAGTGGCTCTGACTGGTGGCAATGGGACAAGTTTCTCAATTTTGTTTATGATGAGATTAGGGGAGTGATGTTCTCTTTTCTGATGGTTTATGAAAATAATTCTTTAATCTAAATCTAGTCTAAAATATGCAATTTTATTCTAATAAAAGCAAACATCTAATTCTAAAACTATCCCAAGATTAACTCTTTAGTTATGTGATCTAAAATAGTTTCCAACAACAATCGATGATAAAGATCATTCAAGTACTACAAGAAAAGAATCCATTTAGAAATGAATTGTTTCGTAGAAGAAATTAGCCGAAAAAATTATGATAAACGTATCGCATAATAAGTCATTCATACACTTAGCATAAAAAGATTAGTTACCATCATACAAAAGTTTAAACATGATAACTGTACATTCAGGCTTTCATATATAAACAACTGAAAATAACATATCACTTGCTACATAAGCAAAAATTATTAAGAGATAAAAGTACCATTGGTAATAGGTCATACTCATGAGCTTCGACGATTTAGATTTATCTTCAAATAATTCAATATCCACTAAGAGTACAGAAGTGCATTTTAGTAGTAAACATTAAACACAGATATAAATAAAGTTCATTCCATTCATTTATCAAAACCTCCTTAGAGAGGGAAAAAGTGCATGTTCTGAAGAATTTCTTTTGACAAATTTTTGTACCCTTCTCCAAATGCATGAGAGGTTTAAATACTACTAACTAAAGACTAAAAATAGTTATTACAAAAATTTAGGAGGAGGTTTAAATGACCATCCTCATTCAAAGCAAAAATAAATTGAAATTAAACTAAAATTGTATCTATGATCAATTCTGCATCTGTTCCCTTAAGTTACAAATGTCCAGCATTGCCTTCAGGAGTGTTGGTTGACTGACCTTGGATTTTAATTGACCTGCCAAAACGGAATCAGCAAGTGCTGGAGCTATCTTCTTGGAAGAGGTTTTGAGGCACTCCAGAGTCATACACTGACTATGTGGTTTTACCAAATACTGCCAGTAAGTATCCCAATTTAACTTTGTTATCCGCTTAATTGACTCATCTTTTTCTTCAACTGTCTGTTTCAACCTTGTTTGCGATTTTTGTTCTTTTGGAAGCGATCCTGGAGTGGTTTCTGATATTAGATTGGCTCTATGTAGATTTTCATTGATACAGTCAATGATATTGCTTGCCGCTGTCGCTGCTTCCTCCACTATCACTTTTTCTTCTTTGAGTTGTGCATACCATTTATCAAATAGCATTTCTTTGTGGGATTCATCTATCTTGGGCAATCATGCTTTCTTTCCTTCCTCTGATTCTTGCCAGTTCATAAAGTCAGACATGTTCTAATAAATCAAGTCATAATCAAGTCGTAAGTCTACGACATGATTTGTAATATTGTCACTTTTCTCGTAGTGGGAATTCCATTGCAATATTCTTTGGCAAAGCATTTCAGGTTGTTACAAGAGTTGGTTGTTCATGTCAAGGGATTTTGTGACAAATTCTTCAATTTTAGGGTCGTCCTTGTGTAGCTCTATTGTGGCTTGTAACTACTATTCATTTCCAGCCAAAGTGTTTTGATAACCCAACTACATTTGCTGGAAGTCCTGTAGTACATTTTCCAATTTATCCTCTGCTTCCCACCTGACACGGGGCTGCTATAGCTATTGCTACCAAAATAGGATTTTATCCTCTCTATCTTTAAGTAACATTTGAACTTCAGATGCTTTATAAATTGTAGCAAAAGCATAAGCTCCTGCGATTTGAGAGAGTTTGGTCAGGTTCTCTTACGGATCAGTACTTGGGTCTTACCAAAGGATGTCCAAAAGCGCCACTTCATGTGAGAGCACACTATCTATTTTCCGCTTCTTTCTCTGTCTCCTGACAACAACTTTGTGCTGTGGACTATAAAACACATCCAAAGGAGGTATCTCCTCTATTTTTAGTATAATTTTAGATGAAGGAGCTACAAGAATGTGCTCCATTTCTGGAGTATTAACAACCCCTTCATTTATCATTTTTGTGGTTGTTTGCACTAGATTGCTTGATGTCTCTATGTTCTGCTCCTCTGTGCTAATCAACCCATTAATGTTTTCCCATTGCTTCTCTAGATCTATTATCAATGGCTTTGTTAGCTTTGTGAGGGTAGCGAGAGTCTCAACTTGTTTCGGAGACAAAACTTATTGCTCAGAGTTCTCCTCAGACTGGGCTGTATCTCTGACTGATCTGTGACTTTTGTTGTGTGTACTCCCTAACTATTTAGACCTTTCAGTCGATTCTCTTTCAGACTTTGATTTTGATTTTCTTTGTCCCGATCTTGTACTTATGCTAATGCTTGGAGTGGGCTCCCTTATTGGTTCTATATGCAATTTGTCCAATTGGACATTTGTCAATCTCCATTCTCTATAGTGATTAAACTCTTGGAGTTCTGCTGGACTAAACTGAATTTGGGCAAGATGTAAGATTTCTCTAAGTGAGCTTTTCTGCTGAGAAACATCGTTGAAGAGATCATCTTCTTTATTGAACACTTTTATTTTGACTTTCATTGTAAAATTATTTATAACATTAAAGGGATCATACTGTCTCCCTGGGAACTTAGGCAGCCATAGACACATTATGTTATATACTTCCTTGAAAGATTGACCTAGATCGAACAATGCGAAAGCCCCACAGACCATAAGGAATTGCGGCTAGATGGTCTTCTTCTTATCCTTGAGTTCTCTGCTCATCCCTCAACACCACAGGTCTGGTAGGCTATCTCTCAAGCCATAAGTTTGTCAAGAACATACAAAGAAAGCACATGAGGTGAGGGAATGCTCCCAAATAACCTAATGTAGCTAAATAATTCTTCCCCAAACCACCTTCCCATAGGGAGAATGTCAATTTCGGCTTCTAGGGAGAATCCTGGGGCATCTGTGTTATATAACATCTTATGAATAGGTAGCATTACACCATGACAGATTTTATAGAAATGTGGGATGAAATTAGATTCCCACAGTTCTTTATGGTAGACTTGAATAGGTAGCGGGTTTTGTACTGTCCATTTCCATCCCATAATGGGAAAATCAGATACAAAAGAAATAGCATCCATGACATAGGTAGCTAGAAAGAAGGAAGGATAAACCTTTAAGAAAAACTTATTTTAGTTTGATAATTCAGAATAGCAGAAGCCAAATTATTAGACAATATTTGGGCCCAATCCATTATGGTTTCATTGGTGGCCGCATCTAATAAAGGTGACCACTTAGAAGAAAACTTATTGATACGAGGCTTTCCGAATAGCCTACACAACATTGCAACAACACAATAGGGAGAAGAGAGGGGTCCAGTGCCGTACATACCATTTTTATCTTTCTTTAATGGCTCCTCCTTCACTGACCACTCTTTAGTGCATTCTACCAAATCCTCATTCTCTTTGGCTAATTTTTCCACGAACTGTTTGTTATACGCAGCCTGAGGCTCTTGTAAGTGATACATGCACCTTACATTTTGTGGGGTAAATGACCCCATGACTTCCTTGTTTCATGTCTTGAATTGCCTGTCGGATATGTCAACATAGTCTATCACCCATTTTACCATATCCGTGTAAGGAAGTATCTTCGGCCTCGCTGCGACACAGTGCAGAAATGAGCATACAAGCTCTGTCAGTGATGCTTCGGATGAACCATAACTCTCAGGTTTTCATCTTCTAGCAGTTGATACATGCCTTCCCAAGTAGATATCCCTACTTCTCTGGTACAAATGGCGTTCGTGAATTGTGGAGTCATCTCTGATTTTTCAGATACTGGAGCTTTTCCTTTCTTTCCCATTACGTTCTACGTGCTACTCCTGCAAATTCACAAGTAGAGAATGAAGACACAATAAGGAAGGTAACGAATAATGATCGATAATAAGGTGATGGGAAAGCCTTTAATTTTAAAATCATATCAAAGATATGACCTTGCTTGAGATGGTCCTTTTGACCAGATCTAAATCATTATTCATAAATAACCATCAATGGACCGTTAAGTTGGTATTAATTGGATTTAACAATTCATACCTTAGTATTTTATTGGCTCCATACAATCCTAGTATCAAGAGAATTGTCTTTCACTTACAAGATTGAGGTCACATTGAACATTAGAATCATAGAACTCGAGAGAGTAGGGAAAACATTAGGAAAATTAAGAAAAATAAATTTATCATGTATGCATCATTGTGTGCATGGCTCAATAAAATCCAACATGGAGACAAAGATCATAGAATGTTTACAAATGGACCCACATACTAAAAAAATAGTTTCTAGAGTCCCTCAAAGGTGCCCAAAGAGTTTCAAATAAAAGATGTGAGGAATTTTAAGTCACCTAATTGGAAATCACATCTTACACCAAGGGCACTATGTTAAACACAATAATTGAAGCTAAGCTTAATGACAACAACCATATAAGGTATTAGATAACCATAATCAATACATTATAATTTAAGCAACACGTATATATAGACAGTTTTTATGATACAACCTTATTGATGGGTATTCAATGTTTAGTAGATGTCCATTTGATGGCAGCTATTTCAATATAAAATGTAAATATATAAAAATAAATTAACTAACTCATATAAATTTATTTAATATATAAATTTCATTAATAATGATAATAAAAAGTGATATTTATCATATTCATATACGATTGATTAAAAATAATGAGAAATGCATCTCATTGCATAATCATAATAATCTTTAGGTATGTATATTGTAATTTATATTTTATAGGTTTTTTATTATTTATTTTGGAATCTTATTATATTAAGTTTTAGTTTTAATGATAAAAATTTGGGTATGTATTGTTTGGTATTTTTTTTGATTTTTTAAATTTTTAAATATTATATTACTTAATTATTTTTTGAAAGTATTATTTTTTATGTTTTTTAAAATTAAATATTAATTTTAGTAAATTAAATATATGTGATTTGGTTGTAATTTATTTTTCTATGATTGCTAGAGATACATAATCATTTAAAATATTTTTTTTTTATTGAATGTTACGAATATTCTTGAATGACAAAAGGTTTTATTAAGTTATGGAGACTCTAACCATTTATGCAAGTGAAGGATATGATAATGGTGTAATAGAATCTGAGATTGTTTCTATGCATTCTATGTAAGGGTGGGTATCATGGAATTTGGTTTATTTACAAATGTTTTAGCTAAATTGGTTGGTCTTTTTTTATTTGTTTATATTATAAAAAATATAAACATAATTTAAAATATGAAAATGGAAAAACTTAAAATACTAAGATTTATTAAGGCTTGTAAATAATTATAAAAAGCCAAGAAACCTAAAGAATAAAAAAGTTAGTACTCTAGCTATCTGACTAAGTTAAGGGCTTTCATATTTGCTAGATTACACATGTTAGGTGAATACTAATAAGAAAAATATGTGAAGACTAATCAGAAAAATATTTATGTAAAAGAACCAATTTTTTTACCAATTAACTTTATCCAAACAATAAATAATCTAATAAATTGATATGTGATAAGGTTCTAACCATGTAACTAAGCTAAGGGCTTTCATATTTGGTAGATTACATATGTTAGGTGAAGACTAATAACAAAAATATTTATATAAAAAACCATTTTTTTTTACCAATTAAATTTATCCAAACAATAAATAATATGTGATAAGGTTCTTAACTTCAGATAGATAGAGAATAATCAAATTATTCTTTGGAATGTGTATCAACCCCAAAAGTAAAGAATGAGGATAGAAGGTGGAAAAAGTTCGAAACATTATCGGGATCATGATTAACTTAGAAAGATTTATTGCAAAGCTAATAAACTGATTTGTTTGTTTATCTGATTGTTGATTTCTCAAATATTTGGCAATCATATAGATATAGGTACTGTTAAATAATTGACAAATATGGGTACTGCTAAATAATTAACGGTGTCCATATTTGTCTGATTGCCAAATATTCAAGAAATCAGCAATCTAAAAAAAATATTCAAGAAATCAGCAATTTAGAAAAAAATGCCCATCGCCGCCATTGAAAAGGCTATTTTTAAAATAGAGACGATGCGTCTCACAACCATTTATCAAAGGGATATTTTTCAAAATAGAGACGATGTCTCTCACAATCATTTATCTCTGGAATGAAATGCGACGTTAGAGCATTAACAATTTTAACGAACAACAAAAGCAACTTCCTCAACAACAAAAGCAACTTTGAGATTCTTAGTAGGTTCTAGAATGCATGAAGGTTCTTGGATTTCATTGAATTAAAATCAGAGGGTTCTTGGATTTCATTGAATTAAAAGCAGAGATATGTTACTTATATTGGGATATTTGGGAGCTCACTGACTCCCCTCAATTTCCCTACCACCTCTGATTCATGATCATACCCGGCAGTGGGGACATTTGATGCAGAGGATGAAGAAGTGAATTCATTAATATTCTAACCACAGCACAACGATTTTGATAAGATTTGAGTGTCATAGCAGATGACCATAAATTTTATTTACAATTTTTTTCTTTGACGACGATTTTGCCAGTCAGATTCTAAAATATTTCTAAAATCTACCATCCACAAACATAAGTTCATACTTCTTAACACAATACTTCCCCTCGTTTTAGATATTAAATGTGAGTATTATACCATTTAGCCTGAGCTGAGCTTACAAAATCAACTGTTAAATTTACTTCATACCCGTTGAATATACTGAATCTATAATCAAGCTCAGGATAAATTTGAAAGGGAAACAATACATGAAATAAATATGGATGAAGCTGAAGGGAAATAAATGATGAACGAAATAGGAACATGAATTAATAGTGGAGATTTTAATGCATTGCATTGCATGCTAAACAATATTACTTAATCGTTATGGACAATATCAGCAGAATCTGTACAGTGAATCAGTGAAGTCACAACATCAACTATAAAACCTAAAACGCAATAAAACGCATTTGTTGCCATTGCCAGTGGAGGCCTGTAGCAAATCTTTTAGATACCCCTTCTTTGATTACATGACACTGTATTTCACAGGGTATCCGTTGTTTGGGGAATATTTGTGGCAAATCTTTTAGATACCAAGTTTTGCAATGCATGACGCTACATTACAGAGAGTGTCCATGGTGTGCAACATCACCATATACATACTTCAAAAAGAATTTCATTACAGATTTTGAAGCCAAAATCAAAAAAAGGGAGAAGGTAAGAATCTAAATTGGCTCTATCTCCCTGATCCAGCACCAGGAAGATCGACCCATTTGAGCTGCATGTAGAGATCTCCATACAAAAGGTTATCAAGCCTTAAACACATTGCGTGAACAATATCCCCATCAACATAATGAATGTAACTCTCTTCAGCTAGATAATTGTCCTCTGAGGGTACCAGCTTGCGAACTTTAGTGGCAGTCTTAGCCCCCTTGAGGAATTTCTTCATTCTCACAGATGCTACAAGAGGTTGCAGAGCTATTTCTGCATCCCCCATCTTGTCATCGGCTTTAAATCTGTGTCTTTCAAAGACTTCCTGCAATATCCAAACACAGTGATGATGATCTCATATCTTTTGGAAGTAAATAAAAAAGTTACAAGAAAATCTGTGGGTTTGCAGGGATAAATCATTAATACCACTTTTAGGGTGCCCGGAGCTGCAGCAGTTGTTATAGGGAGTGTTAATTCTTCATTCCACACTGGATTGATGTTAAAACATATAAAACATATAGACTGGTACAAGTTCGACGAGTTTACATGACAACTAAACACTTAAATTCAAACTAATTTCTTGGACATTATAATACAAATTACTTCATAGAACTGAACTGTCTAATATCAAATGTTTTGCAATTACCGCCCACACTTCGAGCAGTGCTCTAATGGAAGAAATGCAGTTACCTACATCCGCTGAAAGCAGGCCCAGAAATGCTACAAGGAAAAAGGGAAGAATCGTTTAATTGGTCTAACAGAGACGGACCATGTAACATAAGCGGCAAAGCCTGTCTGGAATTTCAGTAATGTCGCCCTCACCCTCCAGCATCGTCACAGCGTCCACCATTCGAGGTCTGAATGCCACCATAACTTGTGCGCACAGAATACCCACTGAAACAAATCTCTTCATCATGCTCTCCACCCCGCTTTGCCGGATTCTCTCGTCTATTATTTCACTGGTTCTGCCTTCTTTCACTAGCGTCCATGCCCAATCCGTGATGAGATAATGAGGTAATTACAAATTCAAAATTCAAATTTGATTTCCTTTAGCGCCTTTGCTAAATTCAAAATAAAACGGAATTGGGAAAACGGTGGTAGATGAGGAAGCCAACGGAGGTTGCAGGAGGAGACGGGACAGGTCTGACAGTGGTCGCAGATACATTGAATACTGGAGCTTGCCAGAGATAGGGTGATCGGGTTGCCGGAATATGGATGGGTATGTATGGCTTTCATGCTATGTAGCATGCCTTCAGATGCACGAAGGGCTCATTTATGTTTCTATAGGGTCTGAAATAGCAACTGCCAATGTTGACCCACGGTTGGTTGTAAGGCTTTTAAAATATTTAGTGAAAACAATGAAATTGGAGAAATAATTCAATTACATTGTTCGGGTGGGATGAAGTCAATGATGGCGTGCATGAGATACATAGACCCATGACCGTGCCATATATGGTATGACAACGAGTTTTTTTATTACTTTAAAAGTGATTTAATCATTTTTATTTCACTCGAAAATAATGAAGAAAAAAGTGTTATTTGTCTGAGTAGAGATTAAATTCAAAGTCAGATTACATGTCGGATTAGTTATTTTTTTAATAAATTTTTACTACTTATTCATTCATAATATTAAGGGTTATAATTAAATAAATTGGGTTATTTAACTAAATAATTAGTTATTTTTTTTAAATTATTATTTGATTTTATCCCATACATTTTTAAAATTATAGTATTTACTATTTAAACCTTTAAAAGTAAAATAAATTAATTATAAATATATGCATATTAGTAATAATATATTTTCTTTCCTAAAGATAGTTTTATGAAATGAAATTAAAAGTTATAATTAGTTTTAAATAAAGTAAACTTTTTTTGTGTATATTTGTTTAAATTTTTTTAACTATATACCATTAATAATTAAATACAATTCACTGATAGTATTATAAATTATAAAAACTAATTATTTTTATCTGTATCTCTTGGTCGAGTGAAGTCAATATAGTCGTACCTATCCCTTGGTTCAATCTAGTCAAATATAGTCGTTGGATGATCTTCTCTCTCTATTTAACATGTAGCCATGATCTGGTTTTCAACTTGTCCTGACGATAAACCACACTTGTTCATTTAAAACACGTCACAAATGATTCATAATGTGATTTACGCTCAAACCTCTATAAGATAAATATTATGTCACATTTTGATGACCGGAAAGACTATATATATATTATATATAATTATATGAGTGAGTATTGTGTTTTTTTAAACCATATTTTAAATAGAATATTTTTAAATTAAAAATATTAATATAAAATTATTTCATCAATTTCAAATTATAATTAATAATATAATTTTAAAAGTAGTATTTATTTTTCATTGATTATGTTAATAGATAGTTATTTTAAATTGGGTTTTTAAATATTTAATTTATTTATGTGAAAAAATATGTGGGTCATGCATATTTAACCTCAAAAGAATATCCAAGGAATATTGATAGTTTTATGCATAGGAGGGATTTAAATTGATATGAGAATAAAATGATTTGAATTTTTTTATTAAAAATAAAACAATTTGTAATATGTGTACCTTTTCAGTTGAAGTTTAATGAATATAATAGTGTTGACATCCTAGTATGTGGGAGATGTGAAGGCGTTAGGTGTTAGATGTGTTGGCGTTAGACGTTCGATGTATAGGAGTTAAATATGTGAATTTTTTAAATGTTGAGCTCATATGTTACATATGTTATGTAAAAATTTTGATTTGGTCAAATTACATTAAATAAAAATAAAAAAATCAATAATTAATAAGTAAAGAAAAATTATGAAATGTAGTAAATTTACCAGAGGATTTTGTGATCTAGGTTTCACAACCCATGATTTTTCACATGGTATTGCTCTAGAATTGTCAAATTACCTTAACTAAAGGAAAATTGAAATAAAATAAAATAAAATAATAATCAAAATAAAATTGAGATAAAATAGTAAATTTATGGATGGAGGATTTTAGGCTTCGTATATTCACAACCCATGGTTCTCCCACACTATTTTTCTCTAAAGGTTGAATTACATAAATGAGGAAAAATAAAAATTCTGGAAAAAAAAAGATTTGAAAATAATTATTAATAGTTTTAAAATAAAATTTTAATAAAATAGTAAATTTACGGATAGAGGTTTTTGGGCTCCAAGTTTTCACAACCAATGGTTTTTTCCTTTGGTATTTTTCTCTAATTATCCTATTTATAGGTAAACATTCATTGTGATAATAACTTTTACCTAGATCAAAGTAAATCCTAATTTCCACCACAAATATCATAACCCTGAAAATTTTCCTATCCAATTTGCCAAAGTAAATCACTCGATAAAGAAAGTACATGATGACTTTTTAGCTTTGCAGAAGCATGTCTTACAGGTAAAATTTGGGAAAAATATCCTTGCTCACTTTGTTACACAACCTTCAAAGATCAGATTTTTCCAATTTCTTTTGTATGTTATTCATTTTATTTTGTATGTTTGAAATTTTACTCTTGAGTATGAAGAGAAATGAAAGAATGAAAAAAATAGAATCTAGTGCATGCAGTCCTATATTTTGTTTATATTTTTTTGTCTGCATTAAAATTTATTATAGTAGTTTAGTTTAGACTATGTCAACCATTGGTTTTAACCTCCAAATGAAATTTCACTAGAATGTGTCTCTCACATGTTCATATCTTAGTTTAGATACAATAGTTATTGAGTTTTATTGAGGAGATAGAATGATAACATCAAAAATAAAATTCAAATACGGATAGTTAATATCATCCTCTCCAGCAAAGACATAAGTATATATTCTTAGGTTTTACGATATAACATAGTAGTTTTTAAAGTTTTATTGTCTAACAAT
>APFE031031728.1:0-26640 GCA_000404065.3 Pinus taeda | reverse complement strand
GGGGACTCTTGAGCCAAGGAGTTCTCTCCTCTACTAGCTAACACATTTCCTCCATTGTATAGCCCCATTGCAACTCGGGGGTCCATGGGGAAGGAGAGTACCCAAGGAGTAGGTTGGGAGGTCAACCGGTGGGTCACTACATTCAGATTTAGCATGTCAACATTCACACTGAGGTGAACGACAATAAGGGAGTGTAAGTAGCGGCAATTCAAGATTGAATCTCATCTCCTGGCGAACGGTACCCATGTTATTATAGTGTTCTTTTATATGACTTCATTGTGGCTATAGTTAACAACATGTATAATAGATGATATGTGTAATATAGTGAATTCATGGATGTTTTATATAAGTGCTTAATATTTTTGAGTTATCAATGCTATATGTGTATGGTTGTATTCTTAATTACTATATTATTCAAAGAAAAAACCATAGGGTTGGTCCTTACACTTCGTATCAAAGCTCAAGTTTGGCCTCTAGGACCTATGGACCCTTTGAAATTTACTTTTCATAAGTGTCACCACGAATTCTCGTTAAGACAAAAAAAAAATTGCATCTTTGAAAGATTTTTCCTTATGGTAAGAAGTAATTCTATCTAAAGGTTTGTGCGTGATAACATAAAAGTGGACACGAAAAAATTGACTACTTCAACCATCTCTTGAAATCGAATCGATTCTATTATTGATAAAATGTGTTATTCGATAAAATGTGTTATTCACATGTAAGGCAGGTGGCTCTCTGACATGGAGTCGTATCAGTGTCTCTTGTCCATGGTAACCAACTTCCTAATTTGCTTTCAAATTTACGAAGCGACATAAACTTCTATTAGAAGTATAATATATAATTGGAAAGTATGATCCTATTTGAAAAATTCAATAATGTTTGTAAAAAGTTATATTTAATTTTTCCAATATGAGGAATTTTAGTCCCATCTTCCAGAAGAAATTTATAAAGACTATTCTCAGTCTCGTAACCACCTAGAAATCAGATAATTCTTATTGATGCACAACCCCTATGATTATGTGTTTGCTCTTCAATTGGTGCCTTCTGTCATTGGTTATGCGTATAAATCCCTGGGCCAAGAATTGCATTGATGTCTAACCATAGAAATGCCTCTAGTGTATAAAAAAAATATCGCAGATAACTCCATAATGGAGTTACATTCCAAAGCTAATACAATCCCAAATGTGGTACTGTTCACTCAATGCATTAACATTAAAAATCGTGTCTTCAATTTTATTGCATATCTAACTTCGAGCCCTTATTCTCTGCTTAGTATTCTCCTTAGTTACAAGATTTGTTAAAGCTATGAGTGCATGTCAGATTCCTGGAAAGAGTAACATTCACATGAGGTGGGGCAGAGCTAATTCTAGATCAAGGTAATTAAAATTTTGATTCAAATCAAATTATTAGATCCTGTAACAACTAATTACTCAAAATCTAGTCTATTGAAGTTCCAATCACATTGATCGAGATCTTAAATTACCATATTAGGTAACAACTAATTATTCTAGATCCAGTTAACCGAAGTCTTCGTTGCGGTGGGAGATCCTGCAGCAAGATCGGGCATATATATTGGAACCATTTTGCGTCATTTTGGACCTCATTTGTCTCCAAGTGTCTTAGGAAGAGGCATTTTTAAAGTTTGAGGCATAAAATCTTTGTAAATATATGCTCTCCACAACTGGGTGATTCCAGATTTACACGTAAAGTCAATCTCTAATTGGTTGATCGAGGGGCGGATATCGTAATGGTTGAAACAATCAATCATGAACATGCCCAGAGTATACTTGACTGAGATCTTGAAACTATGGTACATGAGTTGGGTATTGTAGCTTCTTAGTTAGATAGCTTGGCTTGCTTCCATAATTTAAACTCAACCCTGCATTCAACACTAACCATCAAAATATATTCTTGGGCTGCAATTGAAATTTGTTTGTTTAGAGTAACACTATTTATAAGCAAGAGGATCTACTGATGCACCTGAGAAAGCTACAATCGTGACCTCTGGTACTATTGGAAAAGAAAACAGTGATTTGATTCTCTCATAGTAAGCTCCATATTCTATGGTTGTAAGTATGGGGTTTTGCCACATGGGATTTCTCTAGAGCTTGAGAAGCCGAGGAGACAGGGGGTGGCTTCTGTTGATGAGAGTTATCCTTTTGACTTGCTAAGTTATTACCACTTGAAGAAGCCTTTTGGTCACACCATTTTTTATTGGGTCTTCATTTTTCCTGGGAGTTGGACGACCCCTTTCAGGAAGGACAAACATTCTAAAGATTCTCTGGTTGCTGACAGATTCTACACCTGAAAGTAATGTTTTCATAGTCTAGAGGCTAAGAGTATTTCTTTCTAGCCCACTTGAGGATAATATTATATGGTAGCCCTTTGCTCAGAACCAATTCAACACATATACAAACGAATGAGATGAAACTAGGAGCCAACCTTTCGTTCTTTGTTTTGATGAAGTGACAAATTAAATTGTCGATTTTTTCTAGGATGTCTAGCCAGTTCCAATGGAGGGGTGAGTTTGGGAGCTTTACCCATGTGAGAGTAGCCAAAAATTTCATGGAAATATGGTTAAAGCCTGGAAACCATGGTTGTTTCAAGAGACCAACTCGACCTTAGAACCATGGCACATGGTCGAAAACCCTATGTTGATCCTTAAGGTCTCTACCACAAAATATCATTTCGAACACAACAGTAGCTCTAAATTTTGGGACCCTTTTTTATGAACCTAGTGCTAGAGGGTAGACGTTGGGGGGCCAAAAACCATTAAAACAACATATAACAACCCACTACTTATAATCTGCTACCTTCATCCTTGTTAATATTTCATTCATCTCGATTAATGGTGTGCTTGCTGAATTTTCCACCATGAAAGCTTGTCCTGAGATATTCTTTGGTGTCTGAGTGATGGAATCTAGTTGTAGGACATCTTTGAAAGACAAGGGTTTAGATGTCGAAGACGCCCCACCACCCGTGGCACCTACCCTCAAGCTTGCCACAATAAAGATAATGTCATCCCTCTTAATTCCATAATCTTTTAGAGATTTTCCCAACATTAGTTGCCTCCCTCTGATTTGTAAATTGGCGTGGATATTCCACTGGACAATTTGTCACACTAGATCTGATAATACTATATTAAAAATCTAAAATTCTACACTATTATAGTTTTATTTAATTTCTAAGTTTATAGATTTTAGTGTAATTAGTACATGCATGTGAATGGAAATTATGCAGAAAAGTAGAGAACGAAAAAAATACGCACACACATACACAAGACACAAGATATGCTCTCTGGGAAACCCTTTCGGGAGAAAACCCAGCTGGAAGGTGAGGCCACTTCGCTCACTTTCTTTGTCTGGAAATATGGTTGCAGGTACAAAGAAGTAAAGCATGTGGCCTGTGGGCAGCTACAATGCACATATCCTCTCTATGTGCTCTACCTCCTATCTCTCCTGGCTATCTTTGCTCAACCATGGAACAAAATGCTCTCGAAGGAATGGAATATCTCTTCCTCCTAGTGTGCCAATTTTAACACATCCCTATAGCCTACTAGTGGTTAAGTTCGACTACATCAACTTTTAACTAGAGTTACAAAATAGACTCTTCTAGTATTTTACATCACAAACACATAGCTAGCTCATTTTCCATGAATAATGGAGGCTGACGGGAAATCCTCCCAAACTATAGGTGTGAAAACAGGAAGGTCAACTTCTGAGTGGCATAACTTTTGCATACAGACTCTGATTGACACGCTTCTTCCGCCTTTGGAAAGGCCTCTGTGTGTAGAATAACATGAAAGGTGCAATGCTAAAGCGATAAAGTTTTACCCCCAAAAAACTTTGTTTGATGCCTCAAAACGCTCTCAAAAGATTTTTAGACCCCGTTTCACCAAACTGCATCCCGCCAGTAAAAATGGTCACATGAGCTGATTCCTCCATTTTTTCCACTCCAAATGCATCGAGATGGATGACAAACAATATAATGATCCAATTCGGACCACTCTACGTAGAGAATGCTCACTTCTTCCATCGGGATACCCGTCTGTTAATGAATGTTGTTAGTTATAGCGCCCACCGTCTTCGATGCTAACATTGTAAAAACACAGAGAATCATCGGGCATGGACCGAACACAAATTGGAATTTTTTATTGCTTCAAGTCCCCAACTCCAGTCATTGTTGGCTCCAACACTAGCTAGGGACTTATGTCAAACACTTTGCTAACATCCTTACCACCCTTGCAATTGCTGAGACCAAAACCATCCATACACTCAAAGAACCCTCCACAACTAACAATGGACAATTAATTTTATTTTTTTTGCATCTAAAGCTCCACTACCAAAGCCAAGATGAGCTTCTTCACCTTGAAAACGCTTCTCCACGAATTTTAGTATAGTTGAGCTACAAATGGGGGATAGAGGGGGGACAAAGACCATCCCCACCTCTCGGCTTGAAGGTCGAAAAGAAAAATCCCACTTCAACAAATAATTCTCCAGCCAGGGGGCATCGAAATCCTCAAATCTTGTTGCACAAGCCAAGCTCCCTCGCACAATGATCTCCATTGCCATCGCTCTTTTCCCTAAAATTAAACTTAGTCATTACCATTATAACACCAAGAATATATCTTGCTTCATTGTTGAGTAAATATGGGGAAAATCACTCCCATCCCAATGGCCTCCGAGATACCTCACGATGAATGAAAAAAACAAACATAATTTCACAATCACATTTATATTAACATGTCTAATATGCAACGTTGTTGCTTAGTACCTGCCTCTTATGCAAAAAGTAATTGATAACATAAGAATAAAAATTCCCCTCGTGCCCATGCATAAAGATCTTAACTTTTTTTTAATTATTAAAACTTATAATTTGCAAAGTTTCATTTTGTAAGCGACATTATAATAGTTTAGATCTTCTTCAACTTTTGAATTTAGATTTATACTTTGGAATATTAAAACAAATTTTCAAAATATTGAGACAAATAAAATTGTTAAAGTTTTTAAGTAGGAAGATTTTTATAATTGAATTCACAAAGTTAAGATTCATTAAGTGTTTAGTTAAAACAATGAAATTTCTATTTTGCATTAAAATTATTTATAAAAAAAATTTACACAACAAATAGCATCAATTAAATTTTGTTTGTTGTCTATATTCTTAAATAACTAATGCATCTACAAATGCTTATAAGTCTTTACCTTGCATTAATTGACAACTTGATATTTCAAGGCCTTATATGACTCTACACGAGTTGCATATGAAATCAAACTAGCTATTAAAGGTAGGTAAAAATGTTTGAAAGAAAAATATTTAATATCACAAAATCAAGCTAGCTATTAAAGGTAGTTAAAATGTTTGAAAGAAAAACATTATATAACATCAAGGGGACACATAATTATTTATGAAAAGACATGTTCACTTAAGGGCATACCAAAGAGTTATAGAGATTTATAATGGAGGGGACATTTTTTTTCCTTATCAATACATTATATTATTTTGAAATATGTTGTTATTAAATGAATAGTTAAGTTTTAGACATTTTGTATTTTTATGAAGAAACAATAGAAAAATATTTATAAATATTGTGAGACTTTAAGTTATTAATAGATTAGATAAGTAATAAATGTAAAATCCAGACTATAATATCAGCTTTAATTAGAAATCAATTTATGAAGGTAAAAAACAATTTCGATAAATTCAACTCAAATGTTGATCATCTATCTAGAAAAGTTGTATTAATGTAGGAAGAAACTCAAATGCACCAAGAGTTTTGAAGAACAACTTAGATTGCATTTTCAAAAATATCTTTACATTGATCTGAGAAGTGATAGAACATCACTATCGTGTTTGTTGGATTTTTTTTTATTTTATTTTTTTAGTTGTTGCAATAGTATTGGAGTCCTAATAGTAAGGCTTAAAAGAGATTTTGTTAAAGATTTTCTATTATAACTTAGGAAAATATCATTTAAGTAGCAAGATAATACTTTTAGATGTTTTTCTTATATTAAGTAGATTATATATGTTAATATTATATAAAAAAATGAATCTATATATATATAATTTTAACTAATTTAAAATTTATATTATATATACCAAAAAAAAATCATAAAATAAAATGTGTTTGTTAAATTTATTTTATTTTTTATTTTTTTTCAGAAAACTCGAGCAAATTTGTAAATTATTTTCAAAAGTTATACATTAATTAAAAGTCAAACATCACTTTGACACATTTACTTTGAAATTGAATTTTCATAAATATTGAGATTTGATGTCTGTACTATTATGATATTTGGTGACATTTTTTTTATTTTTTATTTTTTTATAAATGACAAAATTTTCATAAATATTGAGATTTTATGTGTGCATTGTTTTTCACAAATATTATGATATGATTTGTGTACTATGATGGCACTTGGTGACAAATATTTTTATTTTTAAAATAAATTTCTCCTTGCTTGATTCTGCTTCCACTAAATACACCTGTCTTTTATCTGCCATTTGGGAAGCAACACTCAAATCCTTCCCTCACTCCACTCGTTCCACTTTCACTTCCCGAAAAGTTGTATCTTGCCCCATGAACAAATGGTATGATGACGAATGCAAGACTCTACATCGAGAACTTCGATATGTTTTCACCCACTCTCAACCCTTCTACCTTGACCTCAAAGCTTATTACCATCATCTCCTTCGTCGCAAGAAACGACTCTTTGTCTCTCATAACATACGAGAACTTTCTGCTCTCCTTGCCCACTCCCCTGAACAATTCTATCATACCATCCTTCCCCGATGCTCCCCTCTTCCATCTGACCTCGACCCTACATCCATGTTCTCTCACACTTTCAACCTTTATGATATTCTGGGGCAGAGCCAAGTTCATGTTAGCTCCCCACCCCCTTCCTATTACCTATTCTCAGACAAAGATATTAGAGAGGTCATTTGGGTGATGAACAACAACAAAGCAGCCGATGAGGAAGGCTACCAAGTAGAGTTCTTTAAACATGGTTTCCGTGCTTTGGTTAGTTACTTGGCCGATCTCTTCAACCATGTTGTCCGTGAAGGTTTTCCACCAGCATGGTCACATCACATCATCCATCCAATCCACAAATCAAGCTCCAACTCAAATCCTAGTAACTATAGAATGATCATGGTGGGCCACATGTTCTCGAAGTCGTATGCTATTGTTCTACATAGGAAGCTCTCAAATGACCTTGAGCAGAGACAACTCAGAGCTAGGGAACATGCAAGTTTTCGACCAACTCGTCAGACCATTGACCACATCTTCACCCTTCGCACCGTGATTGAGGAGGCACGACATTGCTCTTCGACAGTCTACTGTTGTTTCGTAGATTTTAGGAAAGATTTTAACTCTATTCTAAGGTAAGCCTTACTCTAGAGATTCAGAGATATTGGCATCTCAACAACCCTATTGACAATTATTACACGCCTATATGAGTCTGTCCTCATGGTTCATGGGATGTCTGATTTCATCCAAAGCACTATTGAGGTTAAACAGTGTTGTTCATTGTCCCCTACCCTATTTGGGATCTATATTGATGAGTTGGAGGCTTTTCTATATGAGCATATCCAGGACACTGATGGTTGCCTTCTTCACCATGTCATGATATCTATTCTACTCTTTGCTAACGATGTGGCCCTCCTCTTCTCATCTCTAAAAAGGATTACAAAGGTAGTTGGATGCCTTAGCTCTATTTTGCAATCTTCGACAGTTGACAATCAACCTGGGTAAAACCAAGGTTATGATCTTCAATGGGGTGAGGAAAACTTCAGACCTTCACTTCCTATTCGGAGGGGAGGAGGTTGAGATCACCAGTACGCATGCGTACTTGGGGGGTTCAATTCTTAGGTCCCCGCTTCAGTTTGCGACCAACTCTTCAACCTCGGATCAACAAAGGATATGGATCCTAAGCCCTTCTTGAGAGACAATGCTTTCGACATCACTTCCAGGACATCTCATCCAAGATGAGCCTCATGGACACCTTGATTCGTCCCACTGTTCTATATGGCTCAGAGATTTGGGGACCATCTTTACTTGAGTTAGATTGGGCTTCAATTGAGAGAGTCCAGACACTTCTTCTCTGCTGCATGATTAGATGCAAATAGACAATGCCTCAGCACATCATCCTTGCAGAGTTTGGAGCTCAACCCTTTCGGCTTGAGACAATCTTCAGTTTGGTCTCATTCTTGCATTGTGTTTGGGGATTTGCAAACTCGATAAGAGTAGGGACCATTACCCTTACTCAGCATATTGCTCTTCTGAGAATATTGCTTGTTTTACTCCCTCGGGTCGAGCTAGATGTTGGTTTACAGGAGTTCTAGATCTCTTAGAGTCAGTGGGCATTCAGTTGGATCGTCTCCCTCCTTTCCGATATTCCTTGGATGCTCCTGGTCACTTTCTACCTACTAGACAAGAGTTGAACAAGATCATCAAGGAGGACATCTATAGGAAGTTCGTCCAGGTCACCTGGGTTAATCCTCCGGGAGGGTTGCGCCCAAAGATGGCCTTCTATGCTGAGCACTTCTTTGAGTTGAGAGACATGCTCATTATTTGACCCCAGTATACACTTCACCACTAGATGCATGCTCTTCGCATTCCTCTAGGCCAGTTCAGAGTAGGTTCTCATAGACTTCGGGTAGAGACAGACCACCAAATTGATAGGCCAGACAAAATCAGTCAGATATGTCATTTACATGAAGTAGAGGCCGAGGTGTACTTCATTTTTGGATGCCCTATCTACTACGAGACCATAGGAAGGTTCCATTGCTTGTTTAGAGACTCTCAGATCCTCGCAAACTTTTTTGGGTATCCCGATCAGAGATGTTTAACTCTATATATGTAGGAGGCTAGGTTTTGAGCACATATTCTTCAGCCTCCCATCAGACCAAACCCCATACAGAGGATTACGACATTTTTCAGGGTACTACCTTCAGACAGGGGCACAAAGAGAACGATTGATACGGTTTCAAATCTAGACTCTAGACCAGTGAGGATCCACACGACCTCACCCCACCACATGAGACCTCAACAACTAAACTGTTTGAAGTCCATCCCTGGGAGACAGACTAGGTCCTCCAGACTTCAACAATGCACAAACTCCCCCAGACAACGAGTTAATGGACAATCCACACCTCCCATTGACTCTTCATCAGACCAAAAAAATTTGTTGAATTTTTTTCAGTGCTCTTAAGTCAGTGTTAGATGTTAGGAGAGATGGGTCTCATCCTCTTTGTTAGGGCATTCCATGCACTCTATCTTCTATGTTCTTGCATTGTACCTTTTATATTCATGCATTATATTTTTTATACTAGACCGTTTGGTTCTCCCCCATTTTATGGACATCATTGTACTCTAGAGTACCTTTGACCTACTTTGTGGTCATTAGTTGGACATAAATATATTTACCTTATCTTATTTATAATCCCATAAAATTAATCATCAAAAATAAAAATAAAAATTTCCAAATTTAATTCTTATTTAACTATAAAATAATTACAATATGATATAACCTGCCACGTAACAATATTTTCTAACACAATTTTTTTTCACTTCTCTTCGAAACCCTATTTATCTGTGAAACCCTAATATAATATTACCTGCCACATAACAATATTTTCAATGCAATTTTTTTTTCGTTTTTCTTCGAAACCCTATTTATGTGTGAAACCCTAATAAGATTTGCTAACAAGATCTTATTTATAGCTGAACATCCCATGGCTTGGCGCAGCGATTAGCGTGGAGGAGGAAGAGAAGGCGAAGGGGTTCTTGACATCGGGACCTCGATGGTTTATTTACGATATAATCGATAAACCATCGGGGGCCGACGTCACGAGCACCTTCTCCTTCGTGTAATGGATGGACTGCTAGTCACTGTGGGCAAACCGGAATGGCAGAGAAAACTTGACTTCTCAATCAGAAGGAACTATTGCAACGGCCTCTGCCATTGCCTGTAATTTTTTAACTCCCGTTTCTTGATGACTTTATGTTCAATGGCTAGCATAGATCCCTAATCTATTATGGATAGATGAAGAGCTATCCTGGCATAAATCCATATTGTCCCGGATTTATTGGATACTCAAGAGGTATCGTTTTTAACTTTTGTAATCTTTGCTCCGCGCTTTTTAATCAGTTTTGTTGGATTCTGCTCATATTTAATAGATACAAAGTGAATAGGAGTAGATCCAATATTAAAATGGAGTTAAAATGAACTTATACTAGTCTGGTTGTTATGTTTATTGTCTTTGTTTTAACTCCCGTTTCTTGGTGACTTTATGTTCAATGGCTAGCATAGATCCCTAATCTATTATGGATAGATGAAGAGCTATCCTGGTATAAATCTATATTGTCCCGGATTTATTGGATAGTCAAGGGGTATCGTTTTTAGCTTTTGTAATCTTTGCTCTGCGCTTTTTAATCAGTTTTTTTGGATTCTGCTCATATTTAATAGATACAAAGTGAATATGAGTAGATCCAATATTAAAATGGAGTTAAAATGAACTTATACTAGTCTGGTTGTTATGTTTAATAGGTCCATTGTTTAGGGTTTACATGGATCGATGCAAAATTAAGATGAGGCTATTATAGTTTAATAGAACCTAGATTATAAACTAGTTGCTATTTACATGCAGTAATTAAAGGTCATACAAGTATGGCAAATTAACCCCCTAGTGCTGGTTATACTCTGGGCAAAAACACGTACTAGGATCTTCTCAATCCCAGGTTGTCTCTATGCGGTTTTGTGGAATGCATGTTTGGTATTTTGGTTCAGAATTATATTTATGGGTAAGGTTTTTGCAGCAAGTGCAGAACAAGTAACTAAAAAATCACGTTTGACTTTGGGCACATATCCAAAGTGGTTTGGATGAGAAGCTATAAAAGTTTGAACAATCAATATTATTGTTTCAATAATGCAGCCAGGAGGTCAAGGTCGTAGGCATTTTGTATTTTGGTTAGATAGAAATACGAACAATCAATATTATTGCTTCAATATTGCAGCCAGGAGGTCAAGGTCGTAGGCATTTTGGGTTCTGGTTAGATAGAAATACAAACCTGGGAAATCAAATTTTCAACTGTAAGAGATCAGATTACAAGCAGTCTTGCTCGTTCTTTTACATAAGAGAAACTACAGGTATTGAGTTAGTTAACATTATTACAAGTTAACTAAGGATTTTGCTGTAGTGGATGGACTAATTTTAGTAATATTGTGCAATCACGATGTTTTTACCATCACATGAATAATAAAGTCTTCCATTTTACAAGTTCACAATCCGTAGCAGAGAACATTCTCAAGAGCTTTTTGCCTGCACATCTTCGAGCAACCTCATCCTGTAGTTCATATAGTAACGTTCCCGGACTCTGATGAGTTTCCGTAAGCACTCAAAGTGTTCCGGCAGTGTCATTTCATGGAAAAATGATTTGGATGATTGGAGAACCGCAACTGGGAAAAATATCCAAGGTAATTACCATTCCCAATGATATACAAAACAGATTTAACGTACCTGTGACACTGTTGAGGAAGAGTAGAAAGATATGCTTCTCTCTTTGTCTATTTGGTCTCTTCTTTGTTGTTCTGAATGTTTAGGGTTAATGAGCCTGTTATTAAAACAATCTACTGCATACCTCCCAATCCATATGAACAGAATTTCAGGAAGAGTATTTGTGATACTAAGTGTGTTTTTTTACTTTATTTAATCTCCTCTGTATGGTTATGCTTAAGCTTGTCCTTTGATAGATGTCTTCTGTTCATGGATTCATTTGGCTTTACTTGATGGTTTGGATAGATTGCACAATGTAGTTAGGCACTTAAGAATGTAGCTCAGAGAAATCCATTTTTAAGATGTATATCCAGTATATAGATATAGATAGCAAAGGGCATCCTTTTTGTATAAGGGATGTCCCTAGACGCCATAAGATCAAATCTACCTTTGTATTAAGATGTGTCATCAAATCTCCCTTTCTATATAGATGGGATAAAATCAAATTTCCCTCCGTCTTACGGGATGGATGAATACCTAGAGAGAATGGAAACTTATTGGAATCTGGAATCCTTGCAAATGGTTGGAACTTGTATCGGAATTATTGTTTTAAAAAATACAGATAATATATTCTTCTTTTGTTTGCTCAACAAAACAAAAGAAATGTGTATTTTTAAATATCCCTTATTTTGGATTTGGCTGTGAATGGTCATTAGGTCTTCATAACCTTGAATGCAAGTATCTTGTAAAGTTCAATAGTAAAAATTGTACAATCACACAAGAACATGCTAGGTTCTAAGTGTTGTGGATCTTGTTGTTTCTCTTTGTTACCTCTTGCAAGTTCTTCCTATGGAAGTTCTTCCTATGGCTTTGAGACAATGGAATAGAGATTTCCCCTAGAGGATAAGAGCCATGAGTGCAAGGAAATATGAGTTGAGATTAAGCCAGAGTTAGGTCAAGTAAAGACTCCAACATGAGGATAAGAGCCATGAGTGCAAGGAAATACGAGTTGAGATTAAGCAAGAGTTAGGTCAAGTAAAGACTCCAACATGGGAACTGTGCTAGTGGGCTGAGACCAAGTAGTGATCAAGGCTGGAAAAGATTAATTGCATCAGTTGAGATTAGTATGAAGCAAAACGTTTTCTCAAAGACAGATTGCTTTGTAATAAATCCAATTGCTCAACAAAAATCAATAAAATACCACAACAAAGAAAACAGGTTTCCCTTTTGGGTTTCCTTTGTAAATAAGTGTGTCAATTTGTGTGATGTGTTTTAATCTTTGGTTATTTTCCATTGCTTTTCCATTTCTTATAAAAGAAACTCTGTAGCTTGGTGAAAGTAAATTTGGTTTTAGTTTTTAGTGGTCTTGTTTTTAGTTATTCATCTAAGTAGTTGTAGAGTTTCAAGAGAAAATCAACATTGTAATAATTAATAATAAAAAATAAAATAATAAATAATGAAGAAAAACAATAATTAGTAAATAAATAAATTAACAAATAATAAACTGATATATAAATTATAAACAGTAAGAAAAAATATAGTTAACAAGATAATAAAAAGAAATAAAAGTGGCATGATGACATGTGGATTGTGTACATGTAGATCCTTTTCCAATCTCTTTTCCATTTTTGGAATTGTTTGTGCTATTTATATGTTGAAAAGGTAGATAATAAGTTTTAATTCTTTTGGGAGGAGAATGCGGAGATTCACTAGCAATAGTAGTTGATTGAGGGTTGGAGGGTGGCCAATTGTAGAAAGATTATGTGAAGTTGAGCCTACAGTTAGGTGGAGAGTCTCAAAATATTGTTGCAGCTATAGCTGGAGCGAGATAGTGTAACCACTTTGAATTATTTAGTAAGAAATATCATCACTTGTAGAAGTATTTTCATCTTATGATTTCTCAAATTATGTGTAGCAAGATGAACATTTATTTGTTGATATTTTTATAGGACGGATTGATGTAAAATTTGTATGTTATGATTTTAGGTTTCACATTTGGTATTAGATCTAGGTTTCAACCCTTGGACCTATGGTCGCTTGGATTGTACAAGCAGTATGACAACCGCTTAGGGTGGGGGTTGTCACTTTGAGTGATCCCTGCACATAAACTCACAAGAAAAACACAATGTTAGCCACTTTCACCATATAAATGCTAGGAACAAGTAACAACAAAATATATAGTGATGAAAACACTTAACACTTTATGCTCCAATGATTTTTTTATGAGCAACAAGTGGCTATTATGACAACATTAAGAGATTTATGATAGCAGTAAGTAAATATCGAATTCAAAGTCTATGTGCTTGCCCAATGTCACAAGAGCAAACCAATTTCCAAGCAAACCTAGCTAACTCAAAGATTTAGATGTATTAGCCCTTTTAAAATGTGTTTTTCAGATATATTATAAATCTGATCTATTTATTACAACAATAAATAAACCACAGATCAACAATGTAATGAGACTAAAAATGAGGCTAAAAATAGTGCTAAAATTGCCAAGAAATAGGAACATTCATTGGAAATTGAAAATGTCAAGATTTTTGACCTTTAAATGTGTGATTAAGAAATTGCAGATTTGATATTTTTATTTATGCAACAAATTTCAGCAAGCAGAAAAATAGATCTAGGCTAGATCTAAGGTGTGCCTAGGTGGCCAAAATTTTAGGAAAATGACCCTTTTTTTTGGTTAACAAGTTTGACCAATTTATATGTGATTTTAGGGCCTAATTTTCATCAATTTATTTGCTGTAATAAAACAGATAAAATAATGGTTTAGAGGTCAAACCTTAGGCCAAAGGCCTTGTAGATGCACTTGCCCAAGTAGCCCAAAATTTTATGATGAATAAGCCACTTGAAAATCAATATTTTGGAGTTAAAAAATTTGCAAAACCACCAAGGAATCAGTCTAAAAATTTCAGATGAGGGTTAGGGGTCAAGATAAGGCTAGGAGGGCTAGAAGGACAAGAAAGGCCAACGCTATGCCTAATGAGGCTAATGTTGGGGATAGGGGGCCTTAAAGGCTTAGAAAGAAGCCTTAAGGCCTACGACCCAAGGCTTAAGGCCACAAAGGCTTGTTGCAAGCCCTTAGAGGGTTGTGGCTAGGAGAGGAGGGAGGAGGGAAGAAGGGAGGTTGAGGGAGGATGAAGGAGGGAGGAGGCTGAGCAGAGGAAGAAAGAGGAGGACGAAGAGCAAATGAAGGAGGTTGAGGAAGGACAAAGGCCAAGGGAGGCTAGCGGAAGGGAGGTTGAAGGCCCTAACCCTCACGGCTAGGGCAAAAAGCCCTTGGAACCAAGATACAGGGGAAAAGGGAAGAGGCCGAGGCCTTTGGGCCACATAGCCAATCTCACAGAGGCCTAAAACTTGGATGTAGGAGGAGAAAAGGTCGACGCAGGGAGGAAAGAGGGCAACATTGGCCCTAGAAGGGCTAGATCCGGTCTTGGGAGGGCTGAAAAGTAGAACCCTTGTCAAATTTTTTTTCTTCTTTTCCAGATCTGAATTCTGCTACAAAATCTTTAGTGGATAGCCTTGCAAAATTCCCTAGAGATTAGATCTTACCCTCAAGGGCCTAGCTTTCGCTCTTCTTCAACTTGATCTCTTGATCCAACTTGCAAAAAATGAAATAAAACACCCAAACCCCAAATATATACAAAATACTTAAAACCCCAAAACCCAAGTTAGAAAAAAATATTTACAAATTAGATTTACAAGATTATTTACAAGATCTACAAATATACAAGGGTTTTGAAAATTTTAAATTTTAAAGAAAATATTTTCATGGAGTTTTTTTCTTTGATGAATGGCTAAAAATACTTTACAAACTTCGTAGCCTTAGCGAAAATTTAATCCACCATACAAATATTTGCGATCCAAGCAACAATGATTCTTTCCTAAGTTCACGAGGACTGAAGTACCTGCAAGCACTATGCATTTATCTCAAAAATAATCTGTTAAGTTACACAGGGAATCAAGCCATTTAAAATTAGCCCAAAACTATCAATAGTATGATTTTATCTCCATCTAATGAAAAAACAAATTTTACCAATATTCATCGCAACATAGAGATGCCCGTAGTCCACACATACCACAAATCAATAAGCAAGAACACCTTGAATGACACACCAAAGTTTTTATTATGATAGAAAAACAGTTTCGAGCGGGACAATAGTTACAAAAATGTTTCAACAACAATTTTCTAGCCAGAGATCAAAATGCTAGAGGCTGAAATGATTCTCTAATTTATAGCTAGATCCTCCATGTGGAAAAATAACGGCTAGTTTCTTTGATCAATTGTGAAAATAATATTGACTCTTTTTTTATTTATTTATTTATTTTATTTTATTTTATTTATACAGTGGAATCGGCAACAGGGGCAGCCTCGCGACTCGCGTTACACGGGGTCGATTCTGACCGCTACCTCTATAACCACTGGGAGCATGTGCCCGCCACTCTCCACAACTTCGTTTTAGTTCGGGGGATTTGAACTCGTGACCTTCAGTGTGGAGCTCGCCTTTCTAACGAACTTCACCGCGATGTGATTACCAACTCGCCTACCCCCGTGGGGCTTAAAATAATCTTGACTCTTCATAAACACACTTCAAGATCTTTTAATCTTTTTTTTTTTAACAAGAACGGTTAGTGTATTTATTGCCAAAAGTGGAGCATGCTCCTATTACAATCGACAATAGCTTTTAAAAACTAAGCAATGAGAATGAGCTGATGACGTAGTCCCTTTTCCCGTGCTTATATTAAAAAATTCAGTGAGTTCTTTGGCTATTCATGTTTTCTGTCTTACATAATATCTCTGGAAGAGCAAATTTTGCGACCTTTTCCTTGTGTTTTTCTTTTTGTTGTTCCTTAAGTTTGTTGTTCCTTTTGTTGTTATTCATTCTGCTCGCTGTTCTTTCGGCCTGCTGTTCCTTCTGATGTTGTTCCTTCAGCTTGCTGTTCCTTCTGATGTTGTTCCTTCAGCTTGCTGTTCCTTCGGATGCTGTTGCTTCGGTTGCTATTCCTTCGGATGTTGTTGCTTCGGTTGCTATTCCTTCGGATGTTGTTCCTTCTATTGCTGTTCCTTTTGCTTGTTGTTCCTGCTGGTGCTGTTCCTTTTGATTGTTGTTCTTTTTCTTGCCGATCCTTCATTTGCTTGTTGTTCCTTTGGCCTGTTGTTCCTTCTTCTGTTGTTCCTTCTGCTTGTTGTTCCTTCTGGTGTTGTTCCTTCTGCAGCTGTTCCTTCTGACATCTGCTGCTGTTCATTCTGGTGTTGTTCCTTATGCTTGATAATCTTTGTGCTTGCTGTTTCATCTGCTTGCTACTTGCAGATCTGCCTTCTGTAGATTGTCTAAAGGTAAAGGATGAATCGAGCAAGGCCCTCCATTAAAGCTAAGATTACCTTGAGACAACAGTATTTGCCAGCGAGTCTTCTTCCTTGTTTAAATCCCACAGAATATGGTATGAGTCCACTGTGTCAAAGTTTTTCAATGTGTTTCAGATTCTCTGCAAGGTTTTGTTTAAAGCTGGGTTACGAAATAATCTTTGGAGTTTAAGAGATTAATCATAAGCTTCGAGTCTCCGAATATTTGGCTTATTTTATAACTTAGCTCCTTCGCAATCTGGCAAGCTTTTAAGAGGTTGTAACTCTCTGCTTGATTGTTCAAACTTATGCCTAGGCCCCAACTGTCGCTGGTTTTATTTAATCTATCTGAGGAAAGAATCAATCCTCTTGCGCTTGTGGTGCCTGGATTCCCCTTGGACGCTCCATCAAAGAAGATAGTGGCTTTTGGGGTTCCCTGCCACCACATAAGAAAGTCACCTTCAATGAGACGCAGGCGCCAAGTAGGAGCTTTCATCAGTTTGCTGATTGATTCTTTCCTTTCTCCTGTCACGCAGGGTCCCAGCCACGCAGAGACTTCTGCAGATAAAGTAAAGGCAAAAGCTGATTTATCTATTCCAACAAGAGAGCTTTTACTTTGGCAGCCATTTCCATTGATTTCGGGAGCTTGTTATTGAAAACACACTCATTTCGAGCCAACCACACTTTCCACCAAACGAATTTTGGAATAGCTTGCCAAATGTTTTTCCAGCGTGCGTTTTTATTATTATTATTATTATTTTGTTCTAATTTATTTATTTAGGATTTTGATCTGCTTAGGAGGTGTAGTGAGAAACAATTGATATCTGGGAGGGGGTGGGGACGCTAACTTCGTGGAGGACCATCTTCCAGACTTCTTGTGTGAAAACGCAGTCAACCGATAAACGGTTAGAGGTTTCGATAGCAGAAGTGCATACACAACATCTAAAGGGGTTGTGGAAGCCTCTTTTGTTCATATTTTCTCTTGTTAGTGCCTTTTTATGCATGAGTAACCAAGTGAAGAAGTTCACCTTTGGAAGGCAAAAGGGAGACCAAACGGATTTCCAGAGCTTCGGTGTCAGCAAAGATGCGTGTGTGACTTGTAGAGAGGAGAATCCTTGAGCTGTTGTATAAATTCCGGTTCTTCCCCACCCCCATTTATCTTTGGATGAACGATGGACAGGGGTGAGGCCAGAGAGAGCTGCACAGAGCAAGTTTTTTTGTGCTTCCAGATGGTCAAGAACCCTTGGAAAAGTCCATTCTGCCCAATTCCCTTTGCTGTCCCAAGAACATATGTTTGCAAGCTGGAGGAGGCCTTTGTTCACTAGCCAGATCTTTAAATCATTATAGGAATTTAAGGTGGCCAATGGGGCATTCTCTTGAATGGTCTCCTCCCACAGTGATGTTCTCTGTCCATTACCTGATATTCTATATAAATGCTGCTGTATATGGTCGATGCTTCTTCTGACTAAATTCCATATTGCTGTTCTTGTTGGAGTAGAAGCGGTTGTGAGGTTTCTCAGGGAGCCTCCCTTTAGATATTTCTTACAGAGGATCTTGCTGACTGGATGATTTTTATCTGCATACAATTGCCATATGATTTTTCCATCGGGAGCTAGATTTGCTAAGCTTGGATCTCGTATTTGTAACCCACCTTGCTAGAGTGGTCTATTCAGGATATCTCATCTTACCAGGTGTAACTTGCTCTGATTGCCCTTGCCCCCATTCCATAGGAAGTCCCGAAGGAGTTTGGAAATTTGTTCCGTAGTAGACTTAGGAGCTAGCAGGAGGGAAGATTGGAAGATGGGAAGGGCGGAGAGGACTGCCTTTATCAAAACCAACTTCCTTGCTTTTGTTAGCCATTGGCTTCCCCAATATGCTATTTTTGCTTTTATCTTGCTAATTACTTCAGTAAGGGGAGGGAGGGCTTGGTCCCAAGGTTAAGGGAAGGCCTAGATATTTGATCTTTTCCCACTTGTCATACCCAGGGAATCCCAATATGCAGGAAATTCGAAGAATAGTTGGGTGATCTACATTCCAGCCATAAACCACACTTTTTCTTTTATTGATCAAGGCTCCTGTGATTAAACATAAGTGTTGAAGGGTTTCTTTGAAAGCCTTTGCTATCTTAATCGAGGCCCCTCCCAATAGGAGAGAGTCATCCGCAAAGAGGGCGTGGTTTATAGGATCCACCTCTCTTTTGCTGCCTTGATACCTGGAATAGTGCCTACTTCCATTTCCGCTGTCAGCTTTCTGCTTAGGGATTCTGCCATCAAGATATAAAGAAAGGGTGACAATGGGAATCCTTGGCGGAGCCCTCTAGAAGCTTGGACGAAGTCAGAAGGTCTGCCATTGACCAGGGGGGCTATCCAAGTTTTGTGTGTGCAGGCTTTTATCAAGTTGACAAATTCAGCACTAAAACCGAAGGAGAGGAGGATTTTATAGAGAAATGAAAGTTTAACCCGGTCAAAGGCATTTGACATATCCAACTTGATGAGCATGCCTTTTTCCTTCCAAAGGTGGCTAGAGTGGAGGTCTTCTTGTGCTTGGATCACATTGTATATGAGGTGTGTGCCTTTGACGAAACTGCCATGCAGAGGGGAGATCAGGTTCCCTAACAGAGGCTTGAGACTATTGGCTAAGAGTTTGGAAAGGATCTTGTAGGAGGCATTGCATAGAGAGTTTGGCCGGAACCTGTCGAAAGTCTTAGGGTTAACTTTTTTCGGGATAAGGGCAAGGAAGCTGGAGTTGGTGCACCCTCCCACTTTGGCTTTCTTTTGGAATGCTTTTACCATTCTGAGAAGGTCAAGTTTTATTACTTTTTAGCAAGCTCTGTAGAAATGTATGGTCAAGCCATCCGACCTAGGTGCTTTATCCGACTGCATTGACAAATGACTTCAAGTATCTCTTTTTTAGAAAAGGCATCATTAACCCAACATTTACATCTGCAATGACAAGAGAGGGGATGTTTGACAAAAAGTAGGCAGCTAGGTTGTCATCGGAAGAACCACACTCCTGGAATAGATGCTGAAAATGGGTTGTGGCTCCCTGTTTTATGAGAGATTGTCCTTTGATAAATTCTCCCTCCCTGTTGGATATTTCGGAAATGTGATTCCGAGAGAGATGGGCTTTGCGTTGTTTGTGAAAGAAAGTTGTGTTTCTGTCTCCAGCTTGGAGCCAGAGGCTGCAAGACTTAAGGCGCCAATATTCCTCTTCCTGTCGAAAGGAAAGAAAGGAGTTGAATTGGGCGTTCTATTCGATAAGCAGCTGAGCTTTGGTGATTTCAGATCTTTCCATGCCTAACTGAATCTCAGCTAGAGCCTGAATTGTCTTTTGTCTATGTGCTCGTTGGAGTGGAAAGGGTTTTTTTTTTTGCCCAGGCTTTTAATGCAGACTTAGTGTATTTGAGTTTCTGTTCCCACACGAAGCTGAGGGTTCCTTCAACTGGTTGTGACCAAACATGAGCCACTATATCCATAAAACCCTCTCTCGATACCCAAAGAGGGTTGAATCTAAAGGGAATAGAGCCCAAGTCCTCTTTCTCTATCAACAGCGAGATGGGGTTATGATCAGATGTTATTTTGGGCAGAATTTTTGAAGAGATTAAATGCTTCCCCTCCAGTAGAGTACTTTGAACTAGGAAGCGGTCTAAACGGGCGGCAATGTTGGCATTATCAACTCTGTTGTTGGTCCAGGTATAACGACCTTTCGTAGGTTTGAGGTCCAGAAGGTTCCCATGCAAGAAGTAGAGACTCCACCGAGGCATGGAAGGGATCTTTACCCCATACTCCGCCTTTTTTCTCGTTTGGGTCTAGAGTGATGTTGAGATCCCCTGCCAGAATGATGTTTGGGGGGGCATAGATATTTAGGAAGTCTGAGAGAGAATTCCAGCAGTCCTTCTTTTCTAGGAAGTTAATAGGAACATAAAGATTGAAGAGAGCTAAAGAAATCTTAGTTGGGAGATGTAGAAGATGGAACATATCCTCCAGTGTTGGGTTGCAAAGGAGCTTTTAAGATGGAACATATCCTCCGACCATAAGGTTGCAAGCCCCCCTGAAGTACCTCGGGCGCTGACCGCTTTTCCTGAGTTCTTTTTCCATTTGGTTCGACTTAAAGATATAAGAGCATCTTCTTCTATCTTTGTCTCTTGGAGCAGGGGAATGTCTAAGGTTTCCATTCTTAATAGATCTTTTACTACTGCAACTTTTAGAGGGTTTCCCAGACCCCTGCAATTCCAAGAGACAATCTGCATTATTTACTAGAGAGGGGCGGTGCAGACCCATCCTTTGGGGGTCTGGTTCTTGTGTTTCTGCCTAGTGACATTTCGATTGTGGACTGACTGCCCTGCATCTTTAGTCGCTCTGCCTCTTCTTCTCTGATCTCCTTGCGAGACTTCCTTCCTGCCTTTTTGTTGGATTGCTCAAGAGGTTCATCTTTGGAAGAACCAAGACTGTCTATCAACTTTTTCTTTTTGGTCATTTATGCATAAGAGGGTGGGGAAGTGGTGCCTACTGGAGGGCCTTGATTTTCCTGTTGGAATGCATCTACACAAGGGTTTTTTGAAATGGCTTCTACAGTTTGTTCCTGAGATCCTGAATTTATTTCTGCGTCTGCTATCTGTTCCATATTCTGTTGCACCTCTCCCTCTTCAAGTTCTGGTTGGTCTTTTGGAGGGTTTAGAGTAGCAAAGGGATTTGTTGAGGTGGTGGGATTTGTTGTGGTTTGACCTTCTGTTAAACTCTTCCCAGCAGAGGGTCCTCCTGTCTCTGGATTCCCTCCTTTCCTTTTCACTCTGTTGGTCTGTTTGGTTGTGCCTGTTTTTCTGGCTTGTGGCCAGTGTTCGCCCTTTTCTTTTTCAGATTGTTCCTCAGTTTTCTTCTTGCAGTTTTGGGTGAAATGACCCTAGCTGTGACAATGTCGACACTTGAAGGGGAGTTGTTCATAATCTAGTCCTTGAATGTGACATCAGCCAGCTATGGTCAACTTGATTGCCTCAGGCAATCCTATCTCTAGATTGACTTCAAAACATATTCTAGCACACGAATATTGTTCTCTCCTTTCAACCCTATCAATGTATTTTCCTAATTTGTTCCTGATTGTTTCCATAGATTCCGAGTTCCAGCAATGAAGAGGAAGATGGGATAACCTTACCCAGACCAGGATGGCTGAAGGAGTGTCCTGGGAAGGATCAAAGTCTGACGTGCATTTATTCAGATAGAGCCCTTGGGGGCCTATGAAATATGGACCGTTTCGGAAAATAAGATCTCAATCTTCTGCTGATTCGAAAACAAAAACATAATAACCTCTTCCTACCATGTGGCTTTGTATTCCTTTAGAGACAAGGGGCCTCCAGTTTCGCTGGACCCATCCATCAATAGCTTTGGGAGAGGGCCAGAGGCTCGTTAATTGTCCAATGAGTCCTCGTTCTGCTAGGTTCAGTGTAGTCCGACACGGATGTTCTACAGGCAGTTCTACCGAAGGGATGGATTTGGCTTTCTTAACAAATTTTTGCTAGTTCGAGTTTGCTTTCCTCTTGACACAAGAGGCTACCAATTGTTTGAAGGCATCGACCTCAGGAGGGAGGGGAGTGGGGCCCCCTCTAGCATCCCATACTGGTTGGACTCAAATTTTTGATGAGGAGGCTCACCGTGCAGAGCTTTCTCCTCTCTCTCTCTGGCTGGACTCAGCAGCGGGAGGCTGCCAAGAGAGCTCTGCAGGAGCAACGATGGCTTGTTGAGCGTGCTCCAGAGCCGAATAGTTCAAAAATGAAAAATTTTAAGATCTTTTAATCTTGACACTTGATTTTTTTATTTTTTTTTTTTAATATTTATATAGATATCTTTAAGGAATTTTCGAATTTATCATTTAATTCCATTTTTATTAACTCAAAATTAATTATTTTGAGCTAATTTCCTTAAAAATACGACTTTGACTTAACCACTAAGGTCCAAGGGGCCAAATTTTCTTGAAATATATAATATACCTTGGTGGAGGACCTTTAAAAATTGATTCTTTTAAGACTCACAATTTTTTCTACTTGGACTCTAATTAATTAATATTTTGGCTTAGAATTTAATTTAATTTTGCCTTGTAAATTAATTAATTTACACGTGAGGGGATTTAATTATTTTTCTACCCTCCAATACATAAGATTTTACATTTAGAACCCTCAAATGGGGAATACACTTTTGTAAGAAAATAATTAAGCTAACTAACTTAAATTACTCCTAAATCACTTTTAATCAGACTCGACTAAAAACACTAGGCCTCACTTAAGATTTCGTCAATAAATTTTATCCTAGCTTTAGGGTTTAAGTTGGAGGGAAAAACTCTTCTAATTAACTGTGTTTAGAAACACATGTAATCAACAAGGTTAAAAGTCCTCCTAGGATGAAATTTGTTATCAAATCATAGACTTACCTAGGTTGTTACATATACTCAAGGTCTTACTAAGATCATTTACACTACATAATTTGCAGGATGAGTTTACAATGACATGTAGATTGTTGATAGATGATTTGATCTTGTTGAAAAATTTGACACCTTCGCTTCTTTGGAACTTTGACAAATTGTGTGCAACATGATCTATGGGGCTTATGATGGTAAGTAGATCTGGGTAGGTCTAATTTAGATTGATGGTAAAATTTGATAACATTCTAGATTTATATTACATAAAATTGCCATCCACAATTAATATTTCAGTAAATTTTATCATCTATGCTTATTGTTCTAGATTTGGTAATATGCCAATGTTGACTTCGGGTATCTTAGATCTACCATATTAGATCTAAAGTAGATTTGAAATACCCGAGGTCAACATTGACATATTATCAAATCTAGAGCAATATGCATAGATCATAAAGTTTACTGAACTATTAATTGTGGATGACAACAAGATAGATTTATGTAATGTAAATCTTGTAGGTTATCAATTTTTACTATTAGATCTAAATTAGATCTACCTAGATCTACTTACCATCGTAAGCCCCATAGGTTCACGTGATGAAACTTGGCTCTGACACCAAATGTAGAACTTAGAATCATAACATACAAATTTAACATCAATCCATCTTATAAAAATATCAACACATAAATATTCATCTGGCTAGCACATAATTTATAAGATCATGTGATGAAAAGACTTGTAAGTGATGATAGTTTTTACTGGATAATTTCGAGTGGTTCCGCTATCCCACTCTTGCTGACTGCAAAAATGTTTTGGGGATGACTCTCCACCTAACTGTAGACTTGGATGCAAAAAATATTTCTACAGTTGGCCACCCTCGAGTCAACTACTATTGCCAGTGACTCCTTTGTCTTTTTGCATTCTCCTCTCGAAAGAATGAAAGCTTTTCATCTCCCTTTTCAACCATTAAATAGAACAAACTATTCCAAAAATGAAAATGGATTTGTATGCACACAATCCTTGTGTCATCATATGATTTTTTTTTTTTTTTGAATTGTTTTAAATTAAATTTTGTTTGTTTTCTTTCTTTGTTATATATTTTTTTTATTATTTTTCCTTGTTGTTGTTATGTTAACTTAATTAGTCTTACTAGTAAATTATTTTTATATATATTATCAGATTTTAGTTATTAATTTGTTGTTTTATTATTTACTATTATTATATTTTTTGTTTATTTAGTAATCTTATTATTTAATATATTATTATTATTATTAATAGTGGCAGTACAAACCATCAATCTCTTCTATGGCAGATTTTTCCCCCAAAAGATGATAAAAACACGTCCGAGAATTCATACATTGGTTGCTTATGGCAATAAGCGTACATAGGTGAACCCTAGAGACAAAGTGTAAAATAGAACAAACTTCCAAAAATGAAAAGGGATGCGCAGGCACACAATCCTGTTGTCATCAATTGCGAACTTTTATGCTTTTATTTAATGTTACGTATTTTTACTATTTAGAGTTATTATATATATATCAGGACTTGATTCTATGTTTGTTATTTATTTATTACTATATTATATTATAGATTATTTTTTAAATTTCTCGTTATATGTTATTATTATATTTAATATTATTCATATTATTATATTATTTAATTAATACAAGGCATTACAGTCATTATATCTCTTTCCTTATGACAAACTTTGTTTCCCCAAAAAATTCTTTAAAAAACACTTTGAGAATTCATGTGTTCTTAGTTTGGCATAAAGCATACATACACGAGCTTCCTAGAGACAAAGTGTGTATATACATGGGTCCTTTAAAAACAACTTGCATATGCCTTTAAGCAACACCAAAAAAAAGTGTGCATTTTAGTGTTTTTCGGGCGAGGTTTACGGGTTAGACCGAAAGCCACTTGCTAGTTTGTGCTATAACCACTCAAACCAGTTATTGGTGGTATATATTGACGCTTTGAGTGTAGGAAAAGAACATGCCTATTACTGTGATCTAATGCTGGCGAAATCCCCCCATAGGTAAGTCTACCTCCTTGAGTTTAAAAGCTTATCCCCCTTGGTAGAAAACCCTTGTTTCCTTGTCTTCTATTATCTCCTTGGTCTTGTGTTGAGCCCTCATATATCATGGATCATTTTTGGAGCAAGACATTGGAGGGTGTTGAATTTCCATGATCTTGGGTCTAGGATCTCAACGATATTACTTTGCACAACGGAATATAAACAACAGTAAATCACACATGCACAAAATATGGACAACTTTTTACATTTTTCAACCCAACTTCGTTATATTAAACAACATTTAATACAATATTCTAGGGCTCCCATACCAGGGATAATGGCCCTCATACATCCATTAGTACAAGATGCAAAATCGGCGCTGTTAGTCCATCGACAACCAATCTACCCTCAACAAGATACTCTGACCATCTGGCTGATGTAGCGCACTCTCTTAGCGCCTCTCGGTTGTACCCTGTACCTGCCTGGTCCTTTGGCTTCCGATCTACAACTCTCGCCTCTATCAATGCTCCAAGTCCATATGGCCATTGAATCTCGGCTATCCAGTCTGCTAACTAGTTGATTGTTCGTCCATCAACGCATCAACACATCGAGACTCTTGTCGAGTTGTTTACAACTCCACTAGTGAACAACACTCGATCTGCCCACTGTTGCTCCTCAACTATTCAGGGACTTCCACTATGGTCTTCCTGTGTTGCTCCAATGAAGACCAACATAGGGCACGGATGGCTGCTACCTATCACTGCAAGATGTCCATCTCCCACAATGAACATGGGCTAGGAGGACTACGTATCATCTGCTGTAGAAGTCCTTCTCCACACACAAGTCTCGGGCTTCACGAATTCCTGGTTGATCAGACCCTTGAGCTCAATCACTGCCTCTCTCGAAACTACCTTTGTCCATCAAAGTGTTGCTCACCGGGCATCAACTTGGACACTGTCATGTTGCCCTCTAGCAGACCATAAGTGCCTATTCATGTCCACACTTGGTACCAGGCTTCAACTTGGACACTGTCACACTGTCCTCCAGCAGACCATAAGTGCCCAATCACGTCCACACTTGGTTCAGTCTCACACTGCCCTCCAACAATCCATGAGTGGCCAATCCACGTCGTAGCATCTACACCTAGCTAGGGCATCCTCACACCTAGGAGACCCTTTTATTGGCTGCCCATAGACTTCTCCACGTCTGTCCTTTGCTCTGCAATAGAGGAGCTATTGCACAAATCTAGGCTTCAATGCTTCACTGCAAGTTCTACTCCTAGTTGCGGTATACAACACTCCATGTTAACCCCAACATGTGGCACCCACAGGTTGCTGGTTAACCGACCCAAAATAGGTCACAAACTATGACCCAACACAA
>APFE031031721.1:309807-358358 GCA_000404065.3 Pinus taeda | reverse complement strand
ACAAACAATTAATAAATCATTAGGATATAGTCTAAATATTTCATTATTTGAGCTAGACTCTAAAGGTTATTTTAATTCATCCTAATTATCTGAATATTGTAATTTTTATTCAAATAGATATTGATTTATTAACTATTATAAATTACCAACAATATGACAATTTAATTTCTAAAGGATATATTTGGTTTTTATAAGGTGGAATTCATTTTTAACAACCTAATAGTATTTATATTTAATTTATTTTAATTCCTTAGTTTTCCTTAATTTTCTTAGTATTATATATATTCGATATAAAATGTGAACCATTATATGTATTAATAAATTACCTTATCCATAGTATATTTATTCTTAATTATTATTATTGAAATAATAATAATTATATAAAATAAATTATTAAATTATTTGTGTTAATTTAAATTGATTTGTATATATCTTTATATATTTATTAATAGACGATTATATTTGGTTAAATATATATATGAATTACTAACCTGTAGGAGGCTTTTTACCTAATTTAACTAACTTCTAAGAATAATAATTAAAATAGATATTGATTAATTAACTATTATAAATTACCAACAATATGACAATTTAATTTTAATTTCTAAAGGTTATATTTGGTTTTTATAGGGTGGAATTCATTTTTAACAACCTAATAGTATTTATAATTAATTTATTTTAATTCCTTAGTTTTCCTTAATTTTCTTAGTATTATATACATTCGATATAAAATGTGAACCATTATATGTATTAATAAATTACCTTATCCATAGTATATTTATTCTTAATTATTATTATTGAAATAATAATAATTATAAATAAATAATTATTAAATTATTTCGGTTAATTTGACTTATTTATTTCTATAACCTAATATTGAGAAGTTGTATGTATATATCTTTATTATTTATTAATAGACGACTTATATTTTGGTTAATATATTATGAATTTCAACCTATAGGAGGCTTTTTACCTAATTAACTAACTTCTAAGAATAATAATTAAATATATAGCAAAAATAATTATTATTGGGCTAAGGTCATAGTCAAAATTAGCCGTTGTTAATCTAGCTGTTGGAGTCTCTGCCCTTATTATTTAACTAGCTAATCTGGATTGGTTCTTCAACTTGTCCTGATGATGAACCACACTGGTTGGCTTGAAAAGTGTCGACAAAAGAATTCTTTATGTGATTTTGGCGAAGATTTCTAAGCAATAATATTTGTATTCTCATCATTCCTTTTAGTCCCTTTCTACATTCTCTTTTGCATTAATTTATTTGTTATACTTTGTATTTTTACTACTAATATTATATATATTAATATATATAATTTATTATCATATTTTTCTATTCGTTACTTTCTACTTTACTATTTTATATTTTGTTCGTTATTTTATTTATATTATTACTATTATTTCTTTTCATTTATTTTTTATTTTATTTATTTACATTATTAATATATATTTTATTTATTAATATTGGGCATTACATCTCTTGGTTTCTACCTATCTGCCACATGTGTTCTCATCATTGGGTGACATTGTCTGTTGGACACATAAATGAAACTTGTTTTCTAACTCTCACTTTCTTAGTGGGCCACATTGTACTTCTTCCTTGTCAAATCTAGTTGTCTCCCACGTCTTTAGTAGTGAAGCAAGGTTCATTCTATGTTCTATCTAGTTATTTTCTTTGTTATCCAGAAAGGGTCCATGGTGTTAATTCTCATCATTTATTACTATTGGCAAATGTTTATGTCTCCTAAAGTTGGTCCTGTGTTATGGCATCTATTAGTTCCTCTAAGCCACCACCCTCAAGTTGCACCTTCACGGTGTTCCAATAAAATTTCCCATTAAGTGACAGACTAATAGCCATCTCTATTTTTTCACTTCCATAGACTTATTTTTCTAAACCTTTATGGTGTGACATATATTACTTAAAAACAAAATTATCATCCCATGTCTTATGTCATCCTGTGGAACCTTATAATTATGGAACCATGCTAAACTTGTAACCATCATAACTCCCTATCCCTTGGAATATTTCCAAAGTGCTATATACCATTGAAAAGATATTTTATAGGTCTATCCAACTACTCACTATGTTGATACTTTTGATCAACTAACCTGTAAACAAAATTCTTTAAAATATATAACCTCCATCCTTAACCTTAGCTAGGCAATAACACCCATCAATAATTGTTCCAAGGCTCCACACTTTCTAAGATCCAACTGAGCACGAAACACACTCAATTGAAAACTATCTTAAAAAAATGCCAATATTGACTAAAATCTCATCCTATGATTGTGATCATTGAGGTTAACATCAATTCCAACATAAAAATGCTAAGAATCTCCATATGCATGTGAAAATGCATAGGATCCGCAAGAGATCAATCATTTAGAAATGACATTGATGCACACATGCTACATCCACATCATAATACATACAATCTATGTGAGAAAAAAAATGTTAGATATGATTGTGCGATATATTAAACAAATTAACAATTAATGCTAACAATTGGTGTACATTTTATCTGAAGGTCAATGTGTTACATATAAACTAAATTAACTAATCAATCTTTTCCCGTTAAACTTATTTAAAGGATGAAATTATCGCTTTAATTTATATATAAAAATACAAAAAATATTATCCCCATACTAATATTGAAGTATCAATTTAATATTGATTCTGATTCTAAGTCAAAACAACGTATAAAATTCTTCTTAATGATACAATGGGTAAAATAGCACCAGTTAGGTAACAATATAGCAATTTCAAATTTCTTCTTTGAGAATTAATGTTGGAGTACTAGAATCAATACATGAATAACTATACTACGAGTTCAGAAACCAATACAAGGTATCAATTTAGATCCCCATAATTTTTTCTACATAATAGTAAAATTAAGGGTAATTAATTCTATTACAATTTCACCATATGTATCCTTAAGTTCCTTTCAACTCACAGTGTGAAATGTTTAGCTTTGTTTGAATAAGAAATCATTTAACTAAATTGATTTCTTGATAAATATTTTAACTATTAATGCATAGCATAAATTTCCCAAAGCACCATTTAACAAATAGGAATAATGTCAATTTTTAAAGAAATTGTTAAAACAATAGTATATAATATTGGTGTCTAAAGATATTCGTTATCCATTGCATAAAATATAAGTTTTCCAAATAAATTGATTAACCAAAATATATTGTTAGTATTAATTGTTGGCGTGCATGTATCAATTTCCTTCGCATGCATAATTTTTTCTCTCTCATAATACACTTAATATTCATCATATGAAATACCATTGGAAACTTCTATGCGTTTCCAAGGATATCGACTTGTAGACCACCATTGGAAATTCTATCAATTATATGGATACAATAGATAAATTCCACTTTTTTAGCTATAATATAGCTTCATTTTTTAATCCTATGGTTAGTTCCTATTTTATGGGATCTATGGCACTTATTTCCTCCATCTTACGATAATTCCCATTTTCTAGGAATAAATGCACAGTTGAGCATGGATTGGACCCTACATTCTATGTATGAAAGAACACAATCTATTTGAGTGAATTTAGCTAGTTAACTCTAAGTTGGCTCCCATGTGAAAGCACACTTCATTTCGTTTGGATAACTAGGGCATGCATCATCTGTCATGTTTTGCATGTAGTGAATCCTAAATTAGTTTCATGCGTTACTATTCTGTTATGTTACATTAAATTCATTTATATTGTATTCATTGATTCATCTTTATATGATTTATTTTATATAGATTATTTTATATGATTTATTTTATTATATGATTCATCTTTTGGTCTAGTACATACCACTGTATACATTATGTTACCAACTACACTTACTTATACATACCACTGTATACATTATGTTACCAACTACACTTACTTATGGAACACAAGACATGTCCACTTCTTCTTCTTATGTGTTAGGAGATTGTTCAACATATAAATTTACACCTACAGTAATAGGAAACTTCACCGGTTTACTATCCTGCATATTAAACATTTGTATTATTGTCTCGACATAATTACTCTCGTTTAACTAAAGATTCCTCTTTTCCCAATCTCGTTTAATTTTCATGCCCAAAATATAGTTTTCAACACCAAGATATTTCATGTCAAATTTGGAGGACAATTGGGTCTTCAATTCCTAGATAATTTCTTTGTCATTTCCAATCAAGGACATATCATCCACATACAAGACTAGATAATAACACTATCACCAATTATTTAAAATACACAGAATGATCCAATTTTCTTCTGGTGAAGCCAAATCCCCATATAAATGTATGAAATTTCTAATACCACATCCTTGCTGACTGTTTTAATCCATACACAGAATTTTTTAACCTTCATACCAGTTATTTCTTACCCTTCACTACAAAGCCTTCAAGCTACTTCATGTGGATATCTTCTTCCTTATCCTCGCGAAGAAATTTTGTATTCACATCCATCTGTTCTACCTCAAAATCAAAAGTATTGGCAATAGATAAAATTAATCTAATAGAAGCTACATTAGCAACAGGAGAAAAAAATATCACCAAAGTCAATTCCTGAGACCTCAGAATAACGTTTTTGTACCAACCAAGCTTCATATTTCTTCACCTTCCCTTCTTCATTCATCTTCTTATTAAACACATATTTTCTTCCAATGGGTTTCCTTCTAGTTGGAAACTCCACTAGATCACACGCCTCATTTTTGCCCAAAGATGCCATTTCATCAACCATGGCCCATTTTGAGAGTTTTCTGTCCTCTAAATATATTGCCTCCCTGGAAATTCTGGGATCATCATTAGTAGTAGATAAAGAAAAATTTGAATAGAAAGTAGTTGGACTATACATTAATGCTGGTTTCCTTCTTTCTCAAACTAATCATCTCATAGCTATAGTTTGTGGCTCTTAATATTCTAATTCTTCTTCTGTTGTAGAGTCTAATTCTTCCTCCTTTATATCAAACTCTATCTTCTCATGTTCCTTTGGTAGGAATTCATGTTTAATAAAAATATTCACCTCTCTAAACTCCATATCGCAGTTGTACACAACATTCCTTGTTTCTAGGTTCCAAAGATTATAACCTTTTAAACCATCTGTATAAGCAATAAGGATGCACCTTCCATATTTACTATCCAACTTGGTTCTTTTCTCCTTTGGAACATGTATATATACATCATAACCAAATACCCTCAGATGTGAAAGAGAGGGTTTCTTACCAGTCCATACCTCTTGTGAAGTCTTATCCTCCAACGCTGATGAAGGTGATTTGTTGAGAAAGTAACATGCAATTTCCTTTGCCTCTACCATCAACATCATGTTCATTCTTTCTACAACTCAGTTTTCCTAAGATTTGTATGGAGTAGTATTTTGTCGTGCTATACCACACTTCTTATAGAACCATCCAAATTCCTTCTTACAAAACTCTCCACTGTTATCTTTCCTCAACACCTTTATCTTCTTCTCTGTCTACTTTTCCACCATAACCTTAAATTCTTTAAATATGTCAAAGAATTCAAATTTATTCTTGAGGAAATATATCCATGTATTCTTTGAGAAGTCATCTATAAATGATACATAGTACACAAATTTACCTAGTGATGGAACAGAAATAGGTCCAAACACACCACTATGCACAAGCTCTAATATCCTTTTTGCCCTCTTAGCAACAGAGGGGAAACTCACTCGATTTTTCTTTCCATATACACAATGTTCATAGAAATCAAAATCGAGAGAGAAATTAGACATACCTTCTACCATACCATTACCATGAAGTACTTGAAGGCCCTTCTCTTCAATATATTTGAGTATTTGATGCCATAAAATGGTCTTTTCTCCAGAGACCCCTATATTTTCTACTCTAGTTTCAAGAACCATAAAATTATTGCACCCATCAATAACAGTGTTACTCAAAAGCTTGTACAGAGCTCCAATCTCAACTCCTTGCATCAATACCAATGATCCCCAAACCATCTTGCACGTATCTTTCTCGAACATTGTTTTAAAACTTGCATCATCCATCTTTCTTACAGAAATAATATCTCTGACCAATGCACAAATATGAAGAACACGTGGAAGTGTTCTAATCCTTTCACATTGCAACTTTAGATTAACTTTTTTGTATCTGATGATTCTAGTCTTCCTGTCATCCCCTAAGAAGAAATCACAAACGTCGTATTTTTAATACTCATAGAACCAGTCCCTATGGGGAGTGAAGTGAAAGGATGCACTTGATTAAATCAACCATGCCTCATGATATACATGTGTACTTGAAGAAGAAGCCAAGTACACACCGCCACCTTCATCTGAAGCGATTTTTTCTCTATAGAAGGAGCATCATCAGATCCCTTTTCTTTTTAAGTATATTTAGATCTAGAATTCCTTTTGAAGTGCCCTTCCTTTCCACATTTCTAATGCACCTTTATAGGTCTTCCTGGATATTTAGATCTCACTCTAGATTTAGATATTACACCCAAGGAATTTTTTTTTTTATGCTATGGGATCATCCTCGAACAAACAAGGCATCACCATTATAGCGCTACATATTTTTTTGTGTCATCTCCTCTGACAACAGGGATGAGACTACTTCATCAAAATGCATGGTAGTTGTATTATTACCTATTGCAATAGCAAAACTATCACATGAATTTGGTAGAGAACACAACAAACTGATGCACTTTCCTTCATATAAAATTCTAATATCAACAGATAACACCTGGCTTACCACAATATTAAAGGTGTTTAGATGCTGTGTCATCTAGTCTCCATCCTTCATCCTCAGGTTACACAATTTTTTTGGTAGGAATAGTTTACTCACCAAAGACCTAGATTGGTACAAAGTCCCTAACTTGTCCCATAAAACCTTCATTGTAGCTTCCCATGATACATTAATGTACCAAAGAAACCATCTAGTCGAGGTAAACATGTGACGAGAGGCTACTATGATTTGATTCAACCTCCTAGGTGACCTTAAGGAAATAGAATCAGCGAAAACATAATGTACATGCCTCCCTTAGGTGCTTTCAGACCACAAGGAACTAATCCACCACTCCAGTTTCCCAACTCCTAAGTTAACCTATCATTTAGATGAATTTAACCCAAATTCGTGCCCATGCAAAGGCATGCATGCGACTATAACCCTATAGTTACTCTCACAGGCTTTCCTGCTAGAGACCAAGACCAGATTTGTCAGTGTTATGCCAACAACTCTGAGATTTGAGCCACTTTTTCAGGCCGAGATCCCAGGCCACTACCCATAATTGAAGCATCTCTTAAAATAAGTAAAATAACATGGAAATGATAATACTAAAGAAAATACTTGTTCAAGACCTTCACTCGACCCCTACTAGCCATGACAGACATTTTGTTAAACAATTAGTAAATATGCAACCCACAGGAGTAAATAACATATTTGAGACTAAGGGTTTCATACTTATCTGAGATTCGCTATGAAGCATTGCCTCCTTATCACATTAGCTACCATTTTATCTATTAAGTCATATATACATTGATCATTCAATAACAAGTAAGGACATGATGAGAGCCACTCATGGACGATGTCATAAAACATGTAAATAACCAGTATAATAGGGAAAGAAATACCAATGAAATAATATTCATATAAACCACATATAATCCATCATAATGATAATAGAGATACAAGGAGAAATAACCTTTCATTAATGACATAAAATCAAAACCCGAGATGGGACTTCCATGCTCCACCTGACTGTAGAATGGTTGAGCCAAATCTCTTTTCAACCATTCACCCTTGTGCCATATTCCAAGCATGATTGTGGGATACCATAGAACAAATCAATCAAAAACCATCCAGGGCTTCCAGAGGCCATCCACCTTAACCCACAAAATAGTGATTCCACCTCATGATTAGAGATCTAAAATCATCATTCGATTAGTCTCTATGCCAGCCATCTTGGGCTCTAGAGCGTTTGTTCCAACCAAGGCTTCAGGACTAGTAACAACCCACAATTTTCATTGGGATCTAGATTGTTTTTCCAACCAAGGCTCCAAGGCTAGTAACTCAACCCATCGAGGGCTCCAGAGCATTTTTCTAACCAAGGCTACGAAACTAGTAACTCAACCCAAGCTATTACGGGGCTTCAGAGCATTTGTCCAACCAAGGCTCTAGGAACTAGTAACTCAACCCAAGTATAAGGAAACATGACAACCAACCAGAAACAAACAATGAATGTAAGCCCACAATGACCATGGATATCCAGGCAATGGAAATGCTAGGCAATCCCCTATCAAACTAGACCATCCTCCATGCCAATGATAGATCACAACCAAGAAATCACAAGCATGTTCCATGCATGCCAAAAATAGTGAATGAAACAAACATTCAACTATGTACCTACAAGAAAAAACTGATGTAGCTGCTAATCTTGATGCCTTTTTATGGTCTCATGCTCTTCCTTTGCCTACTTGCTCTAATAATCCAAGTATGCCACAGCCACCAAGAGTGCTCGAAGAAATATCTAAGTCCCCAAGACTATGAGAGAGAGAGAGAATAGAAGAGAGCTCCAATAAAAGTTGTCAAAATATTATGAACTGATACTCATAAGCCTTTTATATGAATGAGGCTTGTATTTTCTTCATTTTCAATTGTTTTCCTTCATTTTCCTCCTCACATGTACCCTGTGACTTTTCAGCTCCTTTTTGTCCTAATTTCCTATATTTTCATAAATAAAAGTTCCAAAATGCCTTTTTTCCTTCCCAAATCCTTAGCCATTTAATTTTCCAAGGCCATTAGCCATAACTAACTTAATCAACACCCCCTAGGATGTTTCTCCCAACATTAAGTTTGGAATACGTGTCCCATCAACCATGGCCTTATATATTCTTTACATGGAATTTTAACTAGGGATATTACATAACCCTCCCCCTTTTGGGAAAACCATCCTTCGTGTTTAATGATACATATAACCAACAAGACTGCTGAAAACCAAAAAAAATACTGAGGGATCTTTATAACACAACTCATTGTAGTGTTTACAATGACCATCTACTAAAACATGACAAACATAACATTACTGGAGATTTATAACACAACTTATTATGATATTTACAATAACCACATATACACATACACATTTGCTTCAAACAACAATTAACCATGCAATCTATGGAGCTTTATAAATCCAGATCCATACAATATTTACAATAATACACACAAATGCACATTTTCTCAACCAAAAATAAAAAGGATATGATGCTTGCATCCGCAACAAGGGAATCCAAAGGCACACACCTCCACCGTTGAAGCAGTACCAGGATTCACCTCCTTTCCAGGAAGTCTAGAATCCACTACAAAATAAAATCTGCATGGAATGTCCAACCCTATAATCCCATGCCACCTATACTCTCAGTGAATAGGTACTGGTTCATTATTCTAGGGCGCAATCCCAATGTGCATCTAATTCCATCTGGAAAGACTAATGACCAAATAAAATCCATCCCTCACCTTCCCTTCTCTGCTACAAAGTCCCTTGGGAATTTGGTCAACCCTTTCCGTGCAGTCACTCACCTCCCATGTTCCGCTGGAACCCCCATCCCAAGCAGTCCATCCCTTGGCAAGGCTTCCTTGCATCAGAAGATAAAAAAAAAAAAGGCATATCCCTCCCTTAAAACCATCATACCAGTCATAGAATGCTCATGGAAATGAGTGGAAACTATTGGGTATTAGTGTCCCATAATGGCCCTATTCCTGAATGCTTTACCAGTATACTGTTGCATTTTCCAATACTCTTTGTTGTTTCCAATTCTTGCAGTTGATTTCAATCACCCAACTAGGCATTTCATGCATACTTGTACGAAGCACATAACTTCCATTAGATCTAAATAAATTTAAATTAGTTGACATCATACCTCATTGGTAGCTCATTAATAAGGTACATTTGCAATCCTTTCTACTTCCTATCACAACAATTCAAACTAGCATATTTTACCAAATCAACATGTGTATATAAATATCTCATCAAGTTAGCTCAAAACATAAACATCGTAGATAAAAATCATAGATCACATGTAACCATCATAAACTAGAATCATAATTTACATGTAATCATGATATACCAAAATTCTAAATCACATGCATAATATAACTGAAATAATATACCGATACTTATCCTTTAATCGATCCTTACTTCTGGCTTTGTTCTTATTTCGTATGCACATCAGATTGATTTCCACACCCATCAAACACCTAGTGCCTTCTCCTTAATCAAGTGCACATATACATCATGTGAATCACACACATATGACAACACACAACATACAATTCCATGCAATTCATGCATCTACACTTGACATACAACACATACACCTACACCTACTATATACAATATAATACATATGCTTACATCTAGTGCATAACATAATACATACACATACATCTGGTGTAGAACACAACCCAATACATCTATACTCGATGTAAAACACCACACAATACATGCACCTACCAAATGAACATACCTAGTACTACATTCCCTCAACATAGGATGTATAACATGCACACAATACCTCACATGCACTGGTACCATATGTACAACACGTACACAGTACCACACGTACATTGCACCACCTACACAATGTGTGCAAAACATCGCATGTATAGAAGACCACCTACACGATGTGTACAAAATTCCACATGTACACTACACCACTTGTACAACATATACACAATACCACATGTACATAGTACCACATACATGACATGTTTGCAACACCACATGTACACAATGCCACATGCACGACATGTACAAAGCACTAGTTGCACACAGAGCCACTTGTACGACATGTACACAACACCGCATGCACACAACACCACTTGTACAATTATGCACACCACATGTAGTATGCCTAGGGGGGATAGTATGGGGTGCAGAGGGAGGTACCGAAGGGAATAATGTAATATTGGGATGGGCCATAGTTAATAAATAAAGTGGTTAACCCACATAATGTGGTGGACCACAAGTAGTTAGCAAATATATGATAAAAAAATATACCCAGAAATAACAAGATCTGAATATAGAAATCGTTCTCTTTATTAATCAAACCTTTGAGGTAGGATAACACCATACAATCACTCCTTAAGCAATATGAACACTCCACAAGCCATATGTTTTCCAATGCAATAATCCTTCACCTCTGTCCATGGGGAGTCTCTAGCCTCTCTATAGGATTCATACATACAATACCATGGGTCTCTCAATACCATACATCTAATACCATGGGCTTATCACATTATTTCTAACTACTTGTGGTCCCTTAGATGATGTGGGTTAACCACTTTATTTCTTAACTATGGCCCATCGTATTATTACATTATTCCCTTGGGTACCTCCCTCTATAGCCCATACTATCCCCCCTAGGTATACTACACCACACCATATGTACAAAATGCATGTAAAACCATATGTACATAGCACTGCATATCCAACATGTACATAGCATCATATGTACACAACACTGCATATCCAACACACACACAGCACCATATGCATACGCTGCCACATATCCATCATGCACATATTACAATATGTACATAACACCATATACCCAACATGTACATATAACCATCTATACCATACAATGAATATGTAACACTCATACAACATTATCTATATCAACACCCTATACATAATATTGCACAAACAACATGTACAAACACTACATATGCACAATACTGCATGCGCACAATCATCATAGACGCAACATGTACAACATGTATGAGATATGCACAACAGTAATACGACACATTTGGAACCACACTACCTCTACCAAGGAACCTTGCTTTCCGTTTCTTATCCATGCTTATCCTAGCATGCCGCAGGCCACACTCTTTTCATTTTGCTGATGTATCCTTTGGTATAACTTGTCCATAACATGGACATAATATAATCACATAATATCAACTCATAACCACATGATATTGACCTCATATATTTCTCGTGACTACTCTTCCCAATTTGTTTCTCGTAAGATGAGGAACCTCTTCATGTCATTTGTCTGCGTAAGCAATCATTCCTTCATACAAACAATTCTTGATGACCCTGTTAGATAGTGACATAGATACATAGACACATATATACACGTACATAAACATTAGCATAAAACAATCACAATCCATGATGACCCTGTCAGATAACAACATACATACATACATATATGCACATAATCATTAACATAAAGCAATCATGATCACAACATAGATACTAGATATCAAGGTTGAGGTGAAGACAACTTCCTTTATTCATACACAACATTGAGAATCATTGTTTCAAAATTAGTCAATCCATTTGACATCTCAGATCCATTTAATATACCTTTTTTTGTTACATTTTTCATGATTTTACTTCCACTGTCTATTTACCACAATGAATCCAACCAATCCAATCGACTATCATAGTCCCACCTTCCATTGTGCTTACTCCTGCACTGAGCTTCATCTATGTCTTACATTGCCTGTTGAGTACCACACATCTCTCCCCAAGCTCCATTAACTTTCCTCTTTCTCAGCCAATTTTCATGACACTCAAAACATAAAACACAAGAACAAAACCATGAAAACCAATAAAAATATGACTCCACAAACAAAGTGGCATGATTATGCACTAGACCTAAGAAAACTACAAATCAAACGCAAGTAAATCACAAAACACCAAAAGCACAAAACTAACAACAGAAAACATGAATCAATCCCCATGGTTCCCAGTGCTTCTAAGGAAATCTCAACTCAAGCGTTCTTCAAGATTTCATGGAAGTCTCTTTGCGATGAAATATCCTACATCATACTGCTATAAACACATAATTGTTAGTGCATAAATAAATATAGCAATACACCACTTTACCTTATTATGCCAAGAACTTTTGTTGCAAATGAACACATCCAATGCCATCTCTCAAGGGATCCCAATTCCCTTGACAAATCCACCTATAACTAGATATTGGCTAATATACTTGTCAAGTACATGTTCATGACTATAGCACATATCCAGATAATGTAAAAAAAAATCAAAGTTAAGAATAATTCATGTATGCAAGGCACTCATTAGTTTGGAATTGGGGTTTCCAAACATAGCCAAATGAATTCTTGTCCAATTCCTTTCTTTTACCCATTTTAACCTTATTGCAATCAAGGCTTACTATGTACTACCACATCACCCAACCATTAGTTATATAAACAAATCAACTATTACCTTGTCACGCTAATACTAAGCATGTTTCTTGCAATTGCTCACACATGTCAACCACATGTTTCAAATATCAAGACAACCATATCTATCAATTTGAAATCAAATTTTACAAACAATCATGTCGTAACCCATAGTCAACTCATAGTCATTAGGCATAATACTACAACTGTCAACTACATTCAAGTACATATCAATTGTCTCAACACGTATGTGTTAGTACAATCATATCAATACAAGTTCATTGGAACACATACTCCTATTATGAAACTCGTCAAACATTCAACCAACTGAAAACATACAATGTTAAATAAATCAACTAGATGACATGATAGACACCAAACAATCAACATCAAATAGACAACACATTCAAGAATGAAGCACAAAGTATACTACATAAGAAAAGTCATACCTTAGTGTACCTCAGGGGAGGCTATCTTGTCTACACAATAAATCTAGGTAGAAAGATATAACTTTACAACATGTAAAAGAAAACATAAATAAGATCATGATATCCATAACACTAACTATCTAACATGTTCACATCATAAACTCATAAGAAGTTAATCGTTCATGCATAACAACCACATGTTCAAAGTCATCACAAATATGTCAGCTCATACCTGAATATCGTAATCATAGCCATCTGCATTGTCCAATCCAATTTTGCATGATACATATAACATCATGATATTAATGTTATAACCATAATCTTCAAGTTTTCTAACATATAAACACAATTAGTTAACATATAACATGCTCATAAACAACATACAACCTAATAATCAAGCTAAATATCATATAACAAAAACAAGTTAACATATGGCATACTCATCAACAACATACAACATGATCATCAAGTTATCTAACATAAAAAAAAAATAGCATTGCATACAACCACAGGTTACTGTTAGAAAATTAAATATTACAGAGCAATGGAACACATAAATTATACAAAGATATAAACACAGAAATATGCATAAAACAAGAGAGACACAAATATATGTGGTTCACCCAGTTTTGCGCTACATCCATGGAGAAAGAGCCAGTCCTTCTTTTTATATTATCCAGAAAACTGAAGAGATACAACCTATAGAAGATCCACTGTAACTCCCTGTTTTCTCTCAATCTCCTCTTTCTTCCTTAATCAGAATACAAATCTACATAGATGCAATACAATTCCCTCATATATAGTGAGGGGTTGCCTTCTAGGGCAAAAAACCCTAAATTAAACTTAACTTCTACCGTCAGATCTACACCTAATGAATGGCCCAGATTGATTACGAAATTAAAACATTTTACAAGGCAATTTTACATTTATTCTTAGCTTCGGGGGTGCTTCCCCTACTCCCCTCGCTAGGAGAGGGTCTCCGAAAATGTTGTAGCTGCCCTCCCTGGACCCCCCTGCAACGAATATTTTATGGGCGGCATTGCCACCCCATTTCGAGCTGGGGTCTAATACTGTGATACCTTTGAATACAAAAGATAATTAGGCTCCACACCCAACAGTTACTATCGTTCATGACACATGCATGTGACTATACTAATCAACTATTATTTATCATGTATGTAACCATAACATAAAAAACATGTACATAAACCTAATGTATATATACCTAATGAATATGATAATCCTTAACTTACATACCTTCATGCCAAACATACAATACTTGTATGATGCTCTTCTATTGCCTCGAGGTCCAATGCTACAACTTCACTTTAGTGATATGCATCTCCTATTCTATCTCAGCCAACACATTAGCATCATAACAAAAAATAACACCATCATGACCTAAATTTGCATACAATGGCTTCACAAGAAATTTTTGACCTACTATTCATGCATAACTATAACCAAGACTATACAAGCATAAAAAATACATATCGACATATAAAAAATGAGTGAAAAACCATATACACACCATTCTAGCTAGAGTCTAGTCATCAATGCGTGACCACATAAACTTCACAAACCATGACCTCATGCATGACAACAACCATAATCAACCATACATGTAGGAAGACATACTCCACAACAACATCTTCAAATTTCACATGGCGACATCACAACAACCATGATTAACTTCATGCAAATGCAACAAGCACATGGACTGCATGCATAACGAACAGATATGCAACCGACATGCAAGCATGATCAACACAAAACCCAAGGAGAGAACAAACACTCTCTAATACGACTCTGTGACACCCTCCTCCCACATCTACCCAAGAAACCAGTTAGCTAAGGTAAACATGAGATGAGAGGCTACAAGGATTTCATTCAACCTCCTAGGTGACCCTAAAGAAATGGAATTGATGGAAACAAAATGCACAGATCTCCCTCAAGTGCTTCAGGACCCCCAAGAACTAATCCAACACTCCAGATGCCCAACCCTTGAATTACCCTAGCATTTAGATGAATGAAACCCAAGGTCTCTCCCATGAAAAGGCATGCGTGTGACTGTAATCCTATAGTGGCTCTCACGAGATTGCCTGTCAGTGAGCAAAGACCCCATTTGTCAGTGCTATGCTAATGAATCCAAGATGTTAACCACTTTTTCAGGCCAGAGACCAGGTCACTTCCAAGAATTGAACCATCTCTTAAAATCAATAAAATAAAATGGAAATGGCAATACAGAAGAAAATACTTGTTTAAGACCTTGACTAGACCCCTACTAGCCATGACGTGCATTTTTTCAAACACTCAGTAAATATCCAACCTAAATGAATAAATAACAGATACGAGTATAGGGGTTTCATACTTATATGAGATTCCCTGTGAAGCATTGTATCATTATCAAATTAGTTTCCATTTCATCCATTAGGTCATAGATACATTGAGCATTAAATAACAAGAACATGATGAGAGCCACTCATGGTTGTTGTCATAAAACATGTAAATAACCAACATAATAGGGACAAAAATACCAATGAAATCATAGCCATATAAACCACATATAATCCATCATAATTCTCATAGATATATAAGGATAAATAACCTTTCATTAATGATGCAAAATCCAAACCCAGGATGGGATTTCCATGTTCCACCCGACCATAGAATGGCTAAGCCAAATCTCTCTTCAGCCATTTACCCCCATTCCATATTCCAAGCATGAATGTGGGATCCCATAGAACAAATCAATTAAAAACCATCCAGAGCTTCTAGATGTCATCCACCTCAATCCATAAAATAGTGATTCTACCCCACAGTCGGACATCACAAAACCATCATCAGATCGGTCTCTATCCTAGCCATTGAGGGATCCAACGCATTTGTTCCAACCAAGGCTCTAGACTAGTAACTCAACCCAAAACTACCACCAGGATCAAGAGTGCTTGTCCAACCAAGACTCTAGGAGTAGTAACTCAACCCACCTAGGTCTCTAGAGAGTTTGTCCAATCAAGGCTATAGGACTAGTAACTCAACCAAATTTTTTATAGGGATTTGGAGTGTTTGTCCAACCAAGGCTTTGGGAAATAGTAACTCAACCCCAAGCTAAGGAAACATGAGAACTAACCAAAAAGAAACAATGAAAGTAAACCCATAATCACCATGTCTATCCAAGAAATAACAAGGCTATGCAATGCACTGTCAATCCAGATGATCTTCCATGCCAATGATAGATCACAACCAAGAAACCACATGCATGTGACATTCATGCCAAAATTAGTGAAGGAAACATACATGCAAGTCGGTACCTACACGAAAATCTTATGTAGCTACTGGTCCCGATGCCTTCTTGTGCTTTCCCGCTTTTCCTTTGCCTTCTTTCTCCATCCAGGTATGCCACACCCACCAATACTGCTCCAACAAAACTTTAATTATCTAAGAGTATGAGAGAGAGAGAGAGAGAATACAAGAGGGTTCCATTAAATCCTGCCGCAAAATTACAAACTGATTCTCAGAAACCTTTTTATAAATGATGCCTCTATTTTCTTCATTTTTGATAATTTTCCTTCATTTTCCTCCTCACATGCAACCTATGACCTTTCACCTCATTTTTCTCCTAATTTCCATTATTTTCATAAATAAATGTGCCAAAATGCCTTTTTTCCTTTCCAAATCCTTAGCTATTGCATTTTCCAAATCCCTTAGCCATAATCAACACCCACTAGGATGTTTCTCCCACCATTCGGCTTCAAATACATGTCCCATCGACTATGGCCTTATGTATTTTTTACATGGAATTTTCACCATGGTTGTTACACAAAATCATAAAATGCAAAGATACTCGATATGATCAAGACTTAAAAACAATTAGTTAGGGAGGCATGGGAAGGGATTTTTAATGTGAGAGCTTTGGAATTTGTTGGTGGAGAAAACAAGGATGGAGATAAAAAAAGAATCAAAATAATTATAGGAATCACAGATTGTGCTTCAATAGTGGAAAATTTTATATCTATAGTCTTTGACTCTCAAGAGGTGACAAAGATTGTGCACATGAAACAACTTGAGAGCCCAGAATAATGCCAAAGACTACCCTCAAAATGGTGAGAAATTGCAGAGAAAACTTGAAGGAAACACTAATTCATGGGGTGATATGGAGGAATCAACTCTTAAGGTTGTTGAACCATTATCTATGACTATCCAAATCTTGTTTTTATTACTTTGGTAAGGATTATACTAAATAAATCTTTCAGGAACTAATATTTGGACCATAGATGATGATGATGACGATGAAGATGGAATGCCCTAGTTTTTTCCCTGATTCAAATATTAAATTCTTAGATTACTAGATGATATAAATCTCCCAAAGGAATTATAAAAATAATTCCTAGGAAATGAAGAGAAAATTTAAGGAATCAATGATTGTGGGGTTGATTTTCACGCAACTCTTAAGCTTGTTGAACAATGTCTATAACTATCATATATCCTGATTTTGATGAATTTGGTAAGGATTAGACAATATAATCCTTTCAACATATCAAATATCAGATGAATATGATGATGATGATGATGATGATGATAATGACATTCCCTAGTTTTCTTTCATGGTTCAATTTTTTTTCTCAAATTATACAAAATTCCTAAATGAATTATAAAAATATTCTCTAGGAAAGGGTGATGTTAGGATTCTTTATCGATAGTGGACCAAAAGTTGGGATGTATCTACCACACCAGAAGTTAGTCATAAATATGACATGGTAGAAGTTCTAACTATTTTCATAGTAATGCTTGGTGTAAGTGTAGTTACCTCTTGATCTAAGATTATTTCAAAAGTACCAATGAATTAGCTATTTAAAGGATCACATGAGGTCCCTACCCAAATAATTAATGGATAGGAGATCAAATCTATTCATGATGATGGGGATTATTAATAGGCTTATTGAATCCAATCAACTAAAGGAATTGTTGCATTTTTCATAAGCAAAAGTAATTTTTTTACATTTTCAGATTTTTCTATGTAGATTGTCTTCAAAGGAAGGTTCCTTAAGTACTAAATTTATTTTTTATTGTCACCCAAAGAGAATGTGGAATATCCTTGAAAATATTTTGTAGTCAGAAAAACTATATTATTTTTCCATGGAATATCCTTAAACGTAATGTGTGGAAAAACTAACTTTTGTATTTCAATTTTTGGAGGAGTTATAGGTTGTCATGTTATAGCTTATGGATTATCTTCTAGGAATATATATCAACTTTATGGGATGGGTAGGTAATTGAATGGAACCATAAATAATTTATTGGTAGCATTAGAGTATGGTATAATTTCTAGTATCTCATGGGTCATAGTATTTTCCAGTAATTCCTTTTTTGTAAAACAAATAAATATATATTTTTTAGTTTTCCATTTAATTGATCATCACACCATAATTACCTTCTAACGTGGAGTCTTATCCATTACATTACACACCCACAAATTGATGAATTCAATATTGGAGTCCTTATGTGTACATAGATGGAGGTAGGGTACATGACCAACACAAACTTTGTGTTGCATGATTTGGAGAACAAGGACAAGGAACAACACCTTTTCACCAAAATGAGATGTTATTCCCTACCAGTCTACTTGTGTTAGTGCTTGTGAAAACCTATAAAATTTGAAATAGAACACCTCTTGTGCATAAATAATTATAGTAGCATTTGGGCATATTCCTTCACATGCCTTGGTTAAAATTTATGCAATATTTTAGAGTATCAAATATGGAAAACATAGTCTTCTGGTAGAACATGATTTTTTTGGATGTAATAGCATGGACTGTTATAGTTACAAGATATGAAAATTATAACCATATAGGTTAATCATATGACGTATTTTACAACATGTATTAGAAATAGGTTGTATCTGCTAATTTGATAATTTCAACATATGTTGACCATGGGTATGGTGAAGAGGCTTTAAAACGTTTTTGGATAACCATTGACAAATATTTGCATAAAATGGTAGATATAAAATAGGGTAAACATGTTGAAATCCATTACCAAATCTATATTTGAGTCATATGTGTTCGTGGGTAATGCCCTTATTACTATGTATGCCAAACACAGGTCCATAAAAGCTCACGTACCATCTATTCCACAAAATGCTAATGTTAGATTCAATTTTATGATAACTATTATCGCATGATATGCTAAATATGAATATGGAAAAGATGGTCCTATATTTCAAATAAATGCTACAAACATGCATTAATCTAGGTCACACTACTTTTATTACTGTTCTTTATGGATGCAACCATACAATATTAATCAATGAGCGTTGTTGGTACTTGAGTTCCTTGAATCAGGATTCCAATCTCCAGCTAGGAATTGAGAACAATATGTGTATAATCGACCTTATTATCCAAGTAGGTGACTAAATGAAGGAAAGGACTATATCAATAATATATTTTATGAACCTAATGTAGGTAAGTGGGGAGCATTGCCTAGTGCTTGCAGGATGAAGTCCAATTTGGAGTTTCAAATGTGTTGTAGGACCCTTTTGTGAATTGGAAGCATAGGAATTTGGATTGTATTATTACTTTCAAATATATATGTCACTTAAAAAATTGAGGATATATCTAAATAAAAGATACAATTAAAGTGCATTCATTCATTCATGGTAACTTAAAATTCAGACCAAAAAACTAGGGAAATTAATTCAACGTTGGATTCATGCCTAGAAATATGAAATTGAGGCACATGCCCAACTCGAAATTTATGTTGCATGTTGTGGAGAATGATATCACTGGGCAATCTATTTTCCATCGCATCACATAAGTTTGGTATTGCTTACAAGCATGATGATTGGTACATCCATCCATATTTTTAAATACTTGTATATTGTGACTGCTATATAGAAAACAATTTCATATGGAAGACTTGAATGAAAAGTAATGATGAGAAATACTAACCACATTCATCAGTTTAAGGGTTGGTTTTGTTCTCATGGGGATTCCTGGTAAGATGACTAATACGGTTGATTTCATTATTCCATTTATTTTGCAGGCAGAGAAATGGATGAAATATTATAGCAAGGTTGATCATATACGATTAGAAGGATTATAAAAAATGACTACTATAGATGCATCCATGATTTTTCAAGGTTGGGATCATGGTGTCCCTTAAAATAGGCAAAGCACTCAATAATTTAGATTTAAAAAGTTCTCTAGACAACAACCTTATTTATTTAGAAAGTAATGTTTTGAAAGTAGTCCAGAGGTGCCTTTATCATAAGAATGAAATCAAATAGGGAATGAAAAGTCTTTCATCAGTGCATTTGCTAAATTTTTAAACAAATCCCTTATCCTTTAAATTCTCATTCAATTCAAAATGTGTATAGCTCAGGTCTAGCTTCATACGATACATGAATCATTCAAGGAGTATTAATCTAATACAACCTTAATTAGCTAAGAACGAAAGGTAAATGCCAAAATATGAATCTATTTCTATTATTATCCATATCCTTATTGCCGAATGTATTGCTCTCAACATATCTGAACAATAGATGTAATAAAAATAATAATTCTTTATATTGTTTTTATTATACATAGAGGACTATGTTTTAGGTCCTTAAAATACTATTATATCCCCCTTATTGTGATTGTTGTACCCATGTAGCCCCCATATTGTTATTTTTATGCCCCATAGAAGCCTGCTATTATTATTGTTGCGCCCTTACATTATTATTGTCATGTAAGCTTTGATTATATTTTGACCTCTTAGAATCCTATATATACAGAGGAGGTATTTTCGTTTGCGTAATACAATAATTTTTCATTTATGTAATGTAAAGGAGTTTTCCCCCTGAAAGATGATAATCTTTAGGTCAGTAATCTATCTATTTATCTCTTGTTTGCGTAACATTTGGTATAAGAGCTTTTGATTCTAGGGTTGCGCTTATTCAAACAAGACACCTTTGAATTTTCGATATACCATTTTTTCTATGAGGCTTCAGAAGCTTAAATGTTTTCCACATGGAGGTGAAATTTCTGAGAACTTGGTGTAAAAATTTCACATCTTAATTCACTATATCTCAGATATATGTTCTAAGGAAGTTAGGGTTTTTGCGGGCTCCAAAATATTGTCTCAAACATGTGTCCTAGGGAAAATCATCATAATTTTGGATTTGGATTCTGTCAAAAGTAGCTAAAATTGCATGAATTTTAGTTTTCCATGTAACAGTTTTAGGGCCGAAGGATGAAACAGTGACCTGTAGAATCCCGTACAACTTCGCTTTTCTAAACGAGTCCATAATGACATCATCGTGGCAGATTTGGCATAAATATTTCTTCAAGAATCCAATATCGATCAGAGTTGTGGTGTTGGAAATAGAACTTATAGAGATACCACAGAAATAAATTTCAAAACTTCAAGATTTGAAATTACAGAGTTACAATGGTTTCAAAATCAAGCTCCTAAAAGCAAGAAAAATGTGTGTATTCTTTTTAAAAAATTGCATAACATTTGTTTGAAAAATTAGTTGAAGTGATTCCAAGGGCATGTTGAAGCATAGATATTGGTATTTGGTTATAAAATTCCTCCAAGAAAAAAATAATTTTACACCCATTTGGCCCTCAGAAATATCTACTATGACACATGAAGAGGAAGAATTGCAGCATGATATATCAAAATTATGGGACCAACTGCAACGAATTTCGCTCTGAAAAAGAACAACCAAAGATGACATGGATGGTTTAAAACCAAACATGGAAGGCTTCAATTATGACATGGAAGCTAAGATGGATGGTTTGAAAGCATACATGGAAGGTTGTAAGGAAGGTTTGACAATGTTGTTGCAAGAAAGGCTTCCCGGTGGTGATAAGGTAATCCATGAAAATAATGATGTGGTAAAAATGAATATGAATTATGGTTTTGGAGACTCCAGTGTGGGTTTTAAGAACCAACAAATTCCAAATATACATATGATAATTTTTTATGGCAAGGATCTGGTAACATGGATACTATAGATGGAGCAATATTTCGATCTACAAAATGTGCAACCCTCACAAAAGTTACGTATTGCATCTTTATATTTAGAACTCAATAAATCTATATCATATAGATGGATTTGTTATCATAAACCAATTGTCACCTAGTCAATTTTTACAGAGGAAAGGATAGCACATTATGAAGATACAAAGAACAACACCTTCCTTAGCCAATTGATAAATCTGAAACAAAAGTGTTCAATGACAGAGCACACTAAAGACTTCCAAAAATTGAATATTAGGGTAACCGACATTATAGAGGACCATAGGATTGATGTCTTCATAGGGACTTGAAAATATAACATCCAACATGAGGTTCTCCTTTGGGAACCTGATTCATTGGAGAAGGCATTCAGAGTGGCAAGGAAAGTGGAAAGAAAAATTATGGCAACAAGGAAGTCTAACGCTCGCAACTATAAAGATGGAAGTGTTGATGCCCCTAATCTTCCACAAGATACAAGGTCAACACCAAAACAATTGGAGGAAAAAAAAGGCCTTCTTATAGTTGTGATAGAAAATACAATAAAGGTCATAAGTGTGCTAAGAAGAAATTACTCTACATAGATTGTAAAGAGGACGAATAAAAGGAACAAAGAACATAGAGAGATGAGGATATACACTAGGAACTAACCCCATAAATAGAAAAAATTAATATGATGATATCTTGCAATGCATTGGCAGGAATTACCACTCATCAAACTCTCAAGATAAAAGGATATATCAAGAAGAAAAAGGTAATAGTGTTGATTGATTCGGGTAGTACCCATAATTTAATTCATTGTAAGATAGCCAAGGAATTTAATTTCTTCCTATATCTAGCATCAGAGTGTCATGTGATGGTTACGAAAGTAGGAACTATAAATTTCTCTGGAAAGTTCCATAGAATATTCCAATGATTTTCATTCCAATGGGTGGTGTTGATGTTGCACTAGGAGTGAAATGGTTACAAGCTTTAGGGAAGATAGGTTTTAATTTTCAAGAAGTTTTCTTAAAAATAATTTGTAAGGAAAGCAAGTTGAGATATGGGGAATTGCAGGGAAACCAAGAAAGATAATCATCTCTAATGGCATGAAATTTTTTCTGAATAAAGAAAAACATGGCGTAATTGAAAAATTATGCTCATTGTGTGTTCAAACATCGAAATCATCTATATCTCGAGATCTCTAAAAAGTTGTAGACAATAATTCCAAAGTGTTTTAGACTCCCAAAGGCCTCCCATTTATTCGTGATCACGATCATGGTATTCTCGTGATTCCAGGAAGTGATCCTTCAAACATCAAGCCTTACAGATATCCTTATTCCCAACAGAGTGAAACTGAATGTATGGTTGCATAAATGTTAAAGGTTGGTATAATTGAACCTATGCAAAGTTCTTTCTCTGCTCTAATAGTATTGGTGCACAAGAAGTATGGATCATGGCATATGTATCCAGATTATAAGGATCTCAACAAGCTCACTATTAAAGTTAAATTACTAATTCCTATCATTGATGAATTGTTGGATGGAATACATGGAGTAATTTAATTCACCAAGATGGATCCTCATTAAGGGTATCATCAAATTAGACTGATGACTCAAGACATTCCGAAAACAACATTCATAACTCATGAGGGTCATTATGAATTTTTGGTCATGCCTTTTGGCCTTATTAATGCACCTTCCACATTTCAAGTTTTGATGAATTCCATTTTCAAACCCTTACTTAGAAAATTTGTGTTAGTATTTTTTGATGATATACGGATCTATAACAAGTCTTGGAAGGATCATGTTCAACATGTTAATAGGGTGCTCAAACTATTGGAGTAGAAACAATTATATGCAAAAATCTCCAAATGTTTCTTTGGAGTATAGGAGGTGGAATATTGGGCCATATTGTATCTGATGAGGGTGTTAATGTAGACCCTAACAAAACTAAAGCCATTAAAGAATGGAAAATCCCTACAACCATAAAGCATCTTTGAGGATTTCTCGGGTTGATAGGGTATTATGACAAGTTTGTTAAGGATTATGGGATAATATTGGAACCTCTAACATCATTACTGAAGAAAGATGCATTTTCTTATACTTTAGAAGTAACAAAGGCCTTTGAACATATTAAAGAGGCAATGTGTCAATCATTGGTCTTAGCTATGTCAGACTTCACAAAAGCTTTTATTGTGGAATGTGATGCTTCAGGAAATGTAATTGGTGTTGTTTTAATGCAAGAAGGAAGACTCGTTTCTTTTGAAATTCTTCCAATCAAAGGAAAGTTTTTACAAAAACCTATTTATGAGAAGGAAATGTTGGCCATAATACATGCACTAAAGAAATGGTGACCTTACCTAATGGGAAGCCAGCTCAAGGTAAAAATATATCATGATAGTCTTAAATACTTCTTGGAACAAAGATTAGCTTCAAAAGAGTAGCAAAAATGGCTGAAAAATATGTTCGGTTGTGACTTTGAAATGATATACAAAAAGTGGAAGAAAAATGTTATTGTAGACACACTCTCAAGAAAGGATGAGGGTGAGGAAGAGTTGATTTTTTCCATTTATGTTATCGAACCAGAGTGGATAACCAAAGTAATGGATGAATGGAAGAATCATGAAGAGTTTTTGTCACTCATTCAAAAGTTGCAACAAAATCCTAATATATCTCATACATTTAGATAGAAATATGATACAGTATGGCGAAATGATTGCTTATATATTTGTAATAATTCCCAACTCAAACAAAATATTCTTTTGGAATTACAAACCTCTCCCTTAGGAGGACATTCAATATTTTTAAAAACCTACCATAGGGCCATGAAGGAATTTTTTTGGGATGGCCTTAAATCTCATATTCATAATTTTGAGGCAGAATGTTTGGTTTTCCAACAAAATAAAGTTGATATAATTAAGACCCTAGGTTTGTTACAACCTTTAGCCATTCCAAGTACATGTCAGGAGGAGGCCCCAATGGATTCCATCATAGTTTCACCCAAGTATGAAGGAAAGAGCGTCATCAAGGTGGTAGTTGATAGACTTACCAAGTATGCACACTTTTGTGCATTATATCATCCTTTTAAAGCTAGTAAATGTTCTACTACATTTATGGAAACAATTCAAAAGCTTGATGGAAATCCAAGGATTATAGGAAGTGACAGAGATCCCCTTTTCACTTGATATTCTTGGATGGAATTATTTTCTTCTCTTGGTACTAAATTAGGTCATAGATCATCTTCTCATCCTCAATCTCATGGGAAAACTGAGATAGTGAACAAATGTTTGGAAGGATTGTCTTTGCTGCTTTGTATCTGATAAAAAAACCTGATGGGTTAAGTGGTTACCTTTAGCTAAATGGTGGTATAACACTTCCTTCCATACTACAACAAACATGAACCCATTTATGTCACTTTATGGATATAAAATACCATCCATCACATCATCTTTAAGATAAAATTATAATATTCAAGCAATGGAAGGTCACATCAGGGATCGAGAACAAGTTCTTCAACTCTTAAAGGATAACCTCACTCTAGTGCAAAATTGAATGAAACAATAGGTAGATGAATATCGAAGTGAAGGAAGTTTTGATGTAGGTGAATGGGTATTTTTACGGCTACAACCATACAAGAACATGTCTCTCAATCAAGCTAAGAAAGATAATAAATTATCACCCAATTACTATGGTCCTTACAAGTTGTTGCAGAAGATTGATGTTATGGCATACAAATTGGACTTACCTGCATCCTCCTGAGTACACCGGGTTTTCCATGTTTCATGCTTAAAGAAGGTTATCAGTGACAATCTTCTAGTTCAAACACTTTTTCAAGAACTCGGTGAGGAAGGGAAAATCATATTCGAGCCTCAAGCAATCATAGAAATAAGAACCTGAAAAGTACAGAATTGATTAATCTTAGAGTATCTCATTAAGTGGAAGAACTTACTCACTGAAGATTTGACGTGGGAGGATCAAAATTTTATACAGAAGCATCTAGAACTACTCAAGTGTTAAGGAAAACACTTTTTTGAAGGAGAGGGGCATGTTAGGTCCCTATAATATTAGTGTATCCCCCTTATTATTATTGTTGTGCCCATGTAGCCCCCATATTGTTATTTTTGTGCCCTGTAGAAGTCCATTATTGTTATTGTTGTGTCCTTACATTATTATTTCTATGTAGGCTATGGTTATAATATGACCCCTTAGACTCCTATATATGCAAAGGATGTTTTTTCATTTCTATCATCCAAGAATTGTTCATTTATGTAATGTAAAGGAAGTTTCCCCCTCAAAGAGGATAATTTTTAATTTGTTGATTTATCTATTTATGAGTTGTTTTCATAACATTATGTGTAATAAAAAGTAGCTAAAGTGGCTATTCAACTCACACTTTCACTCCCCGTAATCAGTAGATCACCTTAATCAACAAATAAAAGTATCCAACATTAAAATCTAAGGTACTATGAGTGTAGGGTTTAATACGCTCTTCACCTTCAACATCATTTCCCTTGTAGACCAAAATTAGACACAACCAAAACCAGATGCTAATTATCTTCAATATTTCATGATATTTACGCCGTAAGGTGTTCCCCTCTGAAATCAACTCCCCCAATTGTCACGTGTACTTGTTTGAGCCATTCGATCCGATGTTAGACGATTGAAACGTTCCAAACCATTGGATGTAGTTTAGGTTAGTTTTTTATATTATTTCCACATGGTCTTTTTTCTAATTCAAATCTGGCTGAGCAGGGCACGTCCATCTGTGGGCATCCCACTCTAGGGGCTTGGAGGTTGATGAGCTTTTATCTCCAGTGACGGTTTTGCGGGCAGAGTTTTTAATGGATTTTCTAGGCCTCAGATTTCATCCAACAGAAGAGGAACTAGTTGGCTTCCATATGAAAAAAAAATCCAAGGCGGCTACGCACAATTTTTTTGTTGCTTCAAATCTCTCTGAGCAGGCCACTGTGTAAGGTAACCTATTCTTAGCTCGCACTCAGTTCCATTTGTTTGTTTGTTTTTTCATTTGAAATGTTAACCTAAAAATATGTTCTAACTTTTTAATCCTATAAATATCGGAAATAAATATGTATATATACTTGGTAGCTTACATGTATTATTCTTTAGCTAAGAAAAGAGGTCTCTTCCTTTTTTTCGGTACAGGTTTACTTTCAATTATGCTCTATTCTATACATCTTTTTATATACGCAACAGGCTTCATTTAACTCTACTGAGTCTATTTCGAACTGTTTTCTGTTCTGCAGAATGGCCACAGGAGAAGGGAACGGCTCTAAACGTCCGAAGGATCTGCACCGTTATTCCTGCAAAACTTGTGGAATCACAAGATCTAAGCGCAATTTTCTCAAGCTTCACATAATCTCTAGCCACGGAGTAGGCTTCTTATGCCTTTAATCGCCCCATGAAACCCCAATTAAATGGATTATCTTGTTAATAGTGTTTCATATGCATATTTGCAGAGAGAAGCCCTCTAAAATGATGAAAGATTTGCTTCAGAGGCCAAAGGCCGGAACCACAGGTGGTCTCCATGTGTTTGTCAAGTTTGTGGGGTTTCGTTTAATAAACACGCTCATCTTGAACAACATAAGTTATCGCGTACAGGCCAGGTTGGTGGCATCACAATCCCTTAAATTTGCCCAAATTTGCCATTGCACTTGTATTTGTTTAGTGAAATCCTTCAATTTTAATGAATGTATTTTATAGTGCTATTAATTATAATGTGCGCCTGTGGTGGCTGGTAGTTTTAATTTTTAGCGGGGTTCTCTTGGGATGGATTTTATTCTAAGTGTTGTATGTTATAGTGGCTTAGCTACTCCCAATATGCAACCCTCTATATCCGATTAACATTTGGAGGATGATAGCATGTCAATCTGCTGGCTGTACACTGCACTTCATTCCTGCTTAGATACCGTTCAACCTCAGGGAAACAAATCCTGACCCTACGTAGATGCCTCTTTCATTTTTCTTACTCCGACAGCATTCACTCCTCTCGTCTTTTCAAGTTATTCTCCGCTCGGGGCTAGCATAAAGTCAGCCAGGTTTCTTCTTCCCCTCTCCTAATCTCTTCTTATCTGAAAGGGTTTTAATCCTTATTTCAAGAATATGGTCCTATCTCTGCTAATCAGTGGAAAACCACTCTTCTTCGGCAGGCCTGCATTTTGGCTATGGAAGGGAAGTCTCTTTTATATCAGATTCCCTCTCGGCATATATATATATATATATATATATATATATATATATATATATATTATATATATATATATATATATATATATATTATATATATATATATATATCCAGATATCCAGATATTATATATATATATATCTGTTTTTATATATATATCCAGAATCTCCAAACAAATAGAAAAAGGGTCCATGGATCTTGAGAATTCCAAAGAATGATATGATTTAATTACGATCTTAATTTTTTGGGGGAGTAATATGTCTTGTGAGAATGCTCTGTTCTCATTGTAACTTGTAGTAAGTTGTCTGATCATAGAATCTCCAAACAGGTAGCAAAAGGGTTCATGGATCTTGAGAATTCCAAAGAATGATATGGCTTCATTAGGATCTGCACTTCGACAGTGAGGCTACATACCCCTTTCATCATAGTACTTCACAATAAACACCCTTAGTTGTTCAATATCAAGGTGTGGACTGCGATCAACAGAAGATTTTCCATGCATATCAATAGTGGTTGCTATTATATGTTTAGCAGTGGTCAATTCCCATGGTGAGCGGAATTGGATGCTAGGGTCCATACACTTTGAGATCTTGCTGAAAATCAATGAAGTTTTCTATACCATTAGCGAAGAACAAAAGTGACCATAAGGGGATGAGATGGGATGAATTAATTCTGTGAAAGGGCATTGGAATTTTGTTTTTCTTGGACAAAAGCAAGACCCAAATTGATTTTGCATCTGGGCTATGCAGGCCTTGTTATATATATATGATTGTTGTGTCATCGACATGTGAACTCCACGTTACTGACAAGGTTCCACGCAGGGTGGTAGTTGCAGGCAGTGCCACCCATATGGATTGGTGGGATGGAGATTGCAGTTATCAACCATATGAACCATTGACCTTAAATTCTTTTGTCATCATTTGCTGTGTTTACAATCATAGAAGTGGTATCAGCGGCCTTAATTCAGGCATTCGGAAATGTAATGAAGGGGCTTACCATAGTTTTGGAATATATGATTAGGTGTTTCATAGATTTGTTTTTTGCATTAGTACTTGGGTGTATGAGCTTCATTCAGGAAGAAATTAGTGCTATACTGGGACTGATTGGTACTGTGTTTACTGAATTATTAGATTATCTGTGCACTGCCCTCCATGCCATTGCAGATCTTGTTGGGGGAAATCCTATGGAATGCCATAGAGATGTTGGTTCAGTTATTGTTGACCATATTGAACTATTTTGCAGATGCAATGGCCTCTTTGATAGGTAGTTCATAAGGCTATGTAATGATGTAACTCTATGGAGGTCTTCTTCAGCAACTTATGAATTTCCTATAATATATCACAAATAACTTGATTGAAGGTTTTCATTTGGATTCAAACTAAATATTGTATATATGGATTGCAGTCCTCTAATTGGCCTTCTAGGTCGCAGAATTGATGATGAAAATTTGATCCATTAAATATAAGGATATGCGCCAGCTTTATTTGTTCCTGAAAGGCTTTACTAGGTTGGTCCCTGGTCTTTGACCTGAGATTTCAATGCCTTCTTAGGAAGATAAGGACCTGAACCTTATTTGGTTCTTGCTCTTTTGTAGGCCTTTATTGGTGCCGAATGTTATTATTACAATCCAGGGAAAATCATTGGGTGGGGCCTAGCAGACACAAAGTAGAAGTTCAAATTTTTTGAATGTTTTGCAAGAGGTAAAAATTTTCAATTAGAAAGTAGCAAGAAAGCAACATTGTTTTTTTTTTTTTTTGTTGAGAAGCTTTTTGTTGAGCAGGTTACATCAGCTACACCTTTTTTGGATCCTTGATGATAAGTGGAGTGTCCACCTGAACTTTGAATAGAATTAAAAATTCTTCACACATGCATGCTATGAGGGTTGTTAGCCTCTCGAGGTACGGGAAGGAGGGCCTGTGCATTCTCAGTTTGCTTCCCTTAAACCTGTTGTTGGTGTCATTAGTTACAGGCCAAGGTTTGAGAAAGATCTAGTAGGTAGTAATTGTGTTTTATTGATGATTGCAACGGATATTTCAGCACAGTGCCATTGTCTCTTGTAGTAAAAGCCTCTATGAGATTTATCAAATGTAGTAAATTCCTCGATCTGGGAAAAATCAAAAGTTTCAAATCGACCTAGTTCAAACCTCATTTTGCAAAAGTTGTAATTTGATCTATTTACCAATAATAATAAGAAAAATGGAAAATACTTTTTGCTTGAGATGTAGAAAAGAACTATAACATATTTATGTTGAAATTTTGTTTTTTCTATTGTTGTGGTAATGTTGAAACGAAGTGTATAGATTAATTAATTTCTGTGGGGTTTAATCTTTACTAAGTTCAATGTTCAAATGTATGTAAAAGATGAAAGCCAATTGTGAAGGTTTGGCTAATCCTAAAAGACATCAATCCTGACAGCATTCTAGTGTTAATCTTCCATCTAACATATGAGTTGAGTTGGCCATGGCCTTTACACTGTACTGAAAAATGTTGAAACGTTGTTTTTTATTTTTTTGGGGGGAAATATGTCTTGTGAGAATGCTTTGCTCTCACTGTAACTCATAATAAGTTTTCTGATCATAGAATCTCCAAACAAATAGAAAAAGGGTCCATGGATCTTTAGAATTCCAAAGAATGATATGATTTAATTACGATCTTAATTTTTTGAGGGAGTAATATGTCTTGTGAGAATGCTTTTTTCTCATTGTAACTTGTAGTAAGCTGTTTGATCATAGAGTCTCCAAAAAGGTAGCAAAAGGGTTCATGGATCTTGAGAATTCCAAAGAATGATATGGCTTCATTAGGATCTGCACTTGGACAGTGAATTGTTCTGGCACAAAGCTACATACCCATTTCATCATAGTACTTCACGATAAACACCCTTAGTTGTTCAATATCAAGGTGTGGACTGCTATCAACAGAAGATTTTCCATGCATATCAATAGCGGTCGCTATTATATGTTTAGCAGTGGACAATTCCCATGGTGAGCGGAATTGGATGCTAGGGTCCATACACTTTGATATCTTGCTGAAAATCAATGAAGTTTTCTAGACCATTAGTGAAGAACAAAGTGACCATGAGGGGATGAGACAGGACGAATTAATTCTATGAAAGGGCATTGGAATTTTGTTTTGCTTGGACAAAAGCAAGACCCCAATTGATTTTCAATCTGCTCTATGCAGGCCTTGTTATATATATATATGATTGTTGTGTCTTCCACATGTGGACTCCACGTTATTGATAAGGTTCCACGCAGGGTGGTAGTTGCAAGCAGTGCCACCCATATGGATTGGTGGGATGGAGATTCTAGTTAGCAGCCATATGCACCATTGACCTTAAATCCTTTTGTCATCATTTGTTGTGTTTACAATCATAGAAGTGGTATCAACGGCCTTAATTCAGGCATTGGGAAATGTAATGCGGGCTTACCATAGTTTTGGAATATATGATTGGGTGTTTCATAGATTTGTTTTTTGCATTAGTACTTGGGTGTATGAGCTTCATTCAGGAAGAAATTAGTGCTATACTGGGAATGATTGGTACTATGTTTACTGAATTATTAGATTATCTGTGCGCTGCCCTCCATGCCATTGAAGGGCTTGTTGGGGGAAATCCTGTGGAATGTCATAGAGGTGTTGGTTCAGTTACTGTTGACCATATTGAACTATTTTGTAGATGTAGTGGCCTCTTTGATAGGTAGTTCATAAGGCTATGTAATGATGTAATTCTATGGAGGTCTTCTTCAGCAACTTACGAATTTTCTATAATATATCAAAAATAACTTGATTAAAGGTTTTCATTTGGATTCAAACTAAATATTGTATATATGGATTCCAATCCTCTAATTGGACTTTGATCTCGCAGAATTTATGATAAAAAATTGATCCATTAAATATAAGGATATGCACCAGCTTTATTTGTTCCTGAAAGGCTTTACTAGGTTGGTCCCTGGTCTTTGACCTGAGATTTCAATGCCTTCTTAGGAAGATAAGGACCTGAACCTTATTTGGTTCTTCCGCTTTTGCAAGATTTTATTGGTGCCGAATGCTATGATTAAAATCTAGGGAAAATCATTGGGTGGGGCCTAGCAGACACAAAGTAGAAGTTCAAATTTTTTGAATGTTTTGCAAGAGGTAAAAATTATCAATTAGAAAGTAGCAAGAAAGCAGCATTGTTTTTTTGTTTTTGTTGAGAAGGTTTTTGTTGAGCAGGTTACATCAGCTACCCCTTTTTTGGGTCCTTGATGATAAGTGGAGTGTCCACCTGAGCTTTGAACAGAATTAAAAACTCTTCACACAGCCATGCTATGAGGGTTGTTAGCCTCCCGAGGTACGCGAAGGAGGGCATGTGCGTTCTTGCTCTGCTTTCCATAAGCCTGTTGTTGGTGTCATTAGTTACAGGCCAAGGTTTGAGAAAGCTCCAGTAGGGAGTAATTCTGTTTTACTGATGATTGCAATGGATATTTCAGCACGGTGCCATTGCCTCTTGTAGTAAAAGCTTCTATGAGATTTATCAAATGTAATAAATTCCTCGATCGGGGAAAAATCAAAAGTTTCAAATGGACCAAGTTCAAAACTCATTTTGCAAAAGTTTTAATTTGATCTATTTACCAATAATAATAAGAAAAATGGAAAATACGTTTTGCTTGAGATGTAGAAAAGAACTATAACATATTCATGTTAAAATTTTGTTTTTTAATTGTTGTGGTAATGTTGAAACAAAGTATATAAATTAATTAATTTACGTGGGGTTTAATCTTCAGTAAATTCAATGTTAAAATGTATGTAAAAGCTGAAAACAAATTGTGAAGGTTTGGCTAATCCTAAAAGACATCAATCCTAACAACATTCTAGTGTTAAACTTTCATCTAACATATGAGTTGAGTTGGCCATGGCCTTTATATAGTACTGAAAAATGTTAAAACATTGTTTTTTAATTTTGTGGGGGGAAATATGTCTTGTGAAAATGCTTTTCTCTCATTGTAACTCATAATAAGTTCTCTGGTCATAGAATCTGCAAAATCTTGAGAATTCCAAAGAATGATATGATTTAATTATGATCTTAATTTTTTGGGGGAGTAATATGTCTTGTGAGAATGCTTTGTTCTCATTGGAACTTGTAGTAAGTTGTCTGATCATAGAATCTCCAAACAGGTAGCAAATGGGTTCATGGATCTTGAGAATTCCAAAGAATGATATGGCTTCATTAGGATCTGCACTTGGACAGTGAGGCTACATACCCCTTTCATCATAGTACTTCACAATAAACACCCTTAGTTGTTCAATATCAAGGTGTGGACTGATATCAACAAAAGATTTTCCATGCATATGAATAGCGGTTGCTATTATATGTTTAGCAGTGGTCAATTCCCATGGTGAGCAGAATTGGATGCTAGGGTCCATACACTTTGAGATCTTGCTGAAAATAAATGAAGTTTTCTAGACCATTAGTGAAGAACAAAGTGACCATGAGGGGATGAGACGGGATGAATTAATTCTATGAAAGGGCATTGGAATTTTGTTTTGCTTGGACAAAATCAAGACCCCAATTGATTTTTCATCTGGGCTATGCAGGCCTTGTTATATATATATATTATTTTGTGTCATCCACATGTGAAATCCACGTTACCGACAAGGTTCCATGCAGGGTGGTAGTTGTAGGCAGTGCAACCCATATGGATTGGTGGGATGGAGATTCCAGTTATCAACCATATGCACCATTGACCTTAAATTCTTTTGTCGTCATTTGTTGTGTTTACAATCATAGAAGTGGTATCAGCGGCCTTAATTCAGGCATTGGGAAATGTAATGCAGGGGCTTACCATAGTTTTGGAATATATGATTGGGTATTTCATAGATTTGTTTTTTGCATTAGTACCTGGGTGTATGAGCTTCATTCAGGAAGAAATTAGTGCTATACTAGGACTGATTGGTACTGTTTTTACTGAATTATTAGATTATCTGTGCACGACCCTCCATGCCATTGCAGAGCTTGTTGGGGGAAATCCTGTGGAATGTCATAGAGATGTTGGTTCAGTTACTGTTGACCATATTGAACTATTTTGTAGATGTTGTGACCTCTTTGATAGGTAGTTCATAAGGCTATGTAATGATGTAACTCTATGGAGGTCTTCTTCAACAACTTATGAATTTTCTATAATATATCACAAATAACTTGATTGAAGGTTTTCATTTGGATTCAAACTAAAGATTGTATATATGGATTGCAATCCTCTGATTGGCCTTCTAGCTCACAGAATTGATGATTAAAATTTGATCCTTTAAATATAAGGATATGCACCAGCTTTATTTGTTCCTGAAAGGCTTTACTAGGTTGGTCCCTGGTATTTGACCTGAGATTTCAATGCCTTCTTAGGAAGATAAGGACCTGAACCTTATTTGGTTCTTACGCTTTTGCAAGATTTTATTGGTGCCGAATGCTATGATTAAAATCCAGGGAAAATCATTGGGTGGGGCCTAGCAGACACAAAGTAGAAGTTCAAATATTTTGAATGTTTTGGAAGAGGTAAAAATTTTCAATTAGAAAGTAGCAAGAAAGAAGCATTGTTTTTTTGTTTTTGTTGAGAAGGTTAGTGTTTAGCAGGGTACATCAGCTACACCTTTTTTGGTTCCTTGATGATAAGTGGAGTGTCCACCTGAACTTTGAACAGATTTAAAAATTCTTCACACAGGCATGCTATGAGGGTTGTTAGCCTCCTGAGGTACGCGAAGGAGGGCCTGTGCGTTCTCACTCTGCTTCCCTTAAGCCTGTTTTTGGTGTCATTAGTTACAGGCCAAGGTTTGAGAAAGATCCAATAGGCAGTAATTTTGTTTTACTAATGATTGCAGTGGATATTTCAGCACGGTGCCATTGCCTCTTCTAGTAAAAGATTCTATGAGATTTATCAAATGTAATAAATTCCTCGATCTCGGAAAAATCAAAAGTTTCAAATCAACCTAGTTCAAACCTCATTTTGCAAAAGTTGTAATTTGATCTATTTACTAATAATAATAAGAAAAATGGAAAATACTTTTTGCTTGAGATGTAGAAAAGAACTATAGCATATTTATGTTGAAATTTTGTTTTTTTATTGTTGTGGTAATGTTGAAGCAAAGTGTATAGATTAATTAATTTATGTGGGGTTTAATCTTCAGTAAACTCAATGTTCAAATGTATGTAAAAGTTGAAAGCCAATTGTGGAGGTTTGGCTAATCCTAAAAGACATCAATCCTGACAGCATTCTAGTGTTAATCTTCCATCTAAGATATGAGTTGAGTTGGCCATGGCCTTTACAAAGTACTGAAAAATGTTGAAACATTTTTTTTTTAGTTTTTTTTGGGGGAATATGCCTTGTGAAAATGCTTTTCTCTCATTGTAACTCATAATAAGTTGTCTGATCATAGAATCTCCAAACAAATAGAAAAGGCATCCATGGATCTTGAGAATTCCAAGGAATGATATGATTTCATTACGATCTTAATTTTTGGGGGAGTAATATGTCTTGGGAGAATGCTCTATTCTCATTGTAACTTGTAGTAAGCTGTCTGATCATAGAATCTCCAAACAGGTAGCAAAAGGGTTCATGGACCTTGAGAATTCCAAAGAATGATATGGCTTCATTAGGATCTGCACTTGGACAGTGAATTGTTCTGGCACAAAGCTACATACCCCTTTCATCATAGTACTTCACGATAAACACCCTTATTTGTTCAATATCAAGGTGTGGACTGCTATCAACAGAAGATTTTCCATGCATATCAATAGCGGTTGCTATTATATGTTTAGCAGTGGTTAATTCCCATGGTGAGCGGAATTGGATGCTAGGGTCCATACACTTTGAGATCTTGCTGAAAATCAATGAAGTTTTCTAGACCATTAGCGAAGAACAAAGTACCCATAAGGGGATGAGATGCGATGAATTAATTTTGTGAAAGGGCATTGGAATTTTGTTTTTCTTGGACAAAAGAAAGACCCCAATTGATTTTGCATCTAGGCTATGCAGGCCTTGTTATATATATATGATTGTTGTGTCATCCACATGTGAACTCCATGTTACTTACAAGGTTCCATGCAAGGTGGTAGTTGCAGGCAGTGCCACCCATATGGATTGGTGGGATGGAGATTCCAGTTATCAGCCATATGCACCATTGATCTTAAATTCTTTTGTCATCATTTGTTGTGTTTACAATCATAGAAGTGGTATCCGCGGCCTTAATTCAGTCATTGGGAAATGTAATGCAGGGGCTTACCATAGTTTTGGAATATATGATTGGGTGTTTTATATATTTGTTTTTTGCATTAGTACTTGGGTGTATGAGCTTCATTCAGGAAGAAATTAGCGCTATACTAGGACTGATTGATACTGTGTTTACTGAATTATTAGATTGCATGTGCACTGCCCTCCATGCCATTGCAGAGCTTGTTGGAGGAAATCTTGTGGAATGTCATAGAGATGTTGGTTCAGTTATTGTTGACCATATTGAACTATTTTGTAGATGCACTGGCCTCTTTGATAGGTAGTTCATAAGGCTATGGAATGATGTAACTCTATGGAGGTCTTCATCGACAACTTATGAATTTTCTGTAATATCTCACAAATAACTTGATTGAAGGTTTTCATTTGGATTCAAACTAAAGTTTGTAGATATGGATTGCAATCCTATGATTGGCCTTCTAGCTTGCAGGATTGATGTTGAAAATTTGATCCTTTAAATATAAGGATATGCACCAGCTTTATTTGTTCTTGAAAGGCTTTACTAGTTTGGTCCCTGGTCTTCTTAGGAAGATAAGGACTTGAACCTTATTTGGTTCTTGCTCTTTTGCAGACCTTTATTGGTGCCGAATGCTATGATTACAATCCAGGGAAAATCATTGGGTGGGGCCTAGCTGACACAAAGTAGAAGTTCAAATTTTTTGAATGTTTTGCAAGAGGTAAAAATTTACAATTAGAAAGTAGCAAGAAAGAAGCATTGTTTTTTTGTTTTTGTTGAGAAGGTTTTTGTTGAGCAGGTTACATCAGCTACACCTTTTTTGGGTCCTTGACGATAAGTGGAGTGTCCACCTGAACTTCGAACAGAATTAAAAATTCTTCACATAGGCATGCTATGAGGGTTGTTAGCCTCCCGAGGTACGCGAAGGAGGGCATGTGCGTTCTCACTCTGCTTCCCTTAAGCATTTTGTTGGTGTCATTAGTTATGACACCAACAAAAGGCTTAAGGGAAGCAGAGTGATGATTGCAGCGGATATTTCAGCACAGTGCCATTGCCTCTTGTAGTAAAATCTTCTATGAGATTTATCAAATGTAATAATTTCCTGGATCTGGGAAAAATCAAAATTTTTAAATCGACCCGGTTCAAACCTCATTTTGCAAAAGTTGTAATTTGATTTATTTACCAATAATAGTAACAAAAATGGAAAATACTTTTTGCTTGAGATGTAGAAAAGAACTATAACATATTTATGTTGAAATTTTGTTTTTTTATTGTTGTGGTAATGTTGAAACAAAGTGTATAGATTAAATAAATTTATGTGGGGCTTAATCTTCAATAAATTCAATGTTCAAATGTATGTAAAAGCTGAAAACCAATTGTGAAGGTTTGGCTAATCCTAAAAGACATCAATCCTGACAGCATTCTAGTGTTAATCTTCCATCTAACATATGACTTGAGTTGGCCATGGCCTTAATATAGTACTGAAAAACGTTGAAATGTTGTTTTTTAATTTTTTAGGGGGAAATATGTCTGCTGAAAATGCTTTGCTCTCATTGTAACTCGTAATAAGTTGTTTGATCATAGAATCTCAAAACAAATAGAAAATGGGTCCATGGATCTTGAGAATTCCAAAGAATGAGATGATTTAATTACGATCTTAATTTTTTGAGGGAGTAATATGTCTTGTGAGAATGCTTTTTTCTCATTGTAACTTGTAGTAAGCTGTTTGATCATAGAATCTCCAAACAAGTAGCAAAAGGGTTCATGGATCTTAATAATTCCAAAGAATGATATGGCTTAATTAGGATCTGCACTTGGACAGTGAGTTGTTCTGGCACAAAGCTACATACCCCTTTCATTATAGTACTTCACGATAAACACCCTTATTTGTTCAATATCAAGGTGTGGACTGCTATCAACAGAAGATTTTCCATGCATATCAATAGCAGTTTCTATTATATGTTTAGCAGTGGTCAATTGCCATGGTGAGCGGAATTGGATGCTAGGGTCCATATACTTTTAGATCTTGCTGAAAATCAATGAAGTTTTCTAGACCATTAGCAAAGAACAAAGTGACCATGAGGGGATGAGACGGGATGAATTAATTTTGTGAAAGGGCATTGGAATTTTGTTTTGCTTGGACAAAAGCAAGACCCCAATTGATTTTGCATCTGGGCTATGCAGGCCTTGTTATATATATATATATATGATTGTTGCGTCATCCACATGTGAACTCCATGTTACTGACAAGGTTCCACGCAGGGTGTTAGTTGCAGGCAGTGCCACCCATATGGATTGGTGGGATGGAGATTCCAGTTATCAGCCATATGCACCATTGACCTTAAATACTTTTGTCATCATTTGTTGTGTTTACAATCATAGAAGTGGTATCAGTTGCCTTAATTCAGGCATTGGAAATCCCTGGAGAATTAATTCTTTCCATCTTGGGAAATGTAATGCAGGGCTTACCATAGTTTTGGAATATATGATTAGGTGTTTCATAGATTTGTTTATTGCATCAGTACTTGGGTTTCTGAGCTTCATTGAGGAAGAAATCAGTGCTATACTAGGATTGTTGGGTACTGTGTTTATAGAATTTTTAGATTATCTGTGCACTGCCCTCCATGCCATTACAGAACTTGTTGGGAAATCACGAGGAATGTCATAGAGATGTTGGTTCAGTCACTGTTGAGCATATTGAACTATTTTGTAGATGCAGTGGCCTCTTTCAAAGGTAGTTCATAAGGCTATGGAAGGATGTAACTCTATGGAGGCCTGCATTAGCAACCTTATGAATATTCTATAATATATCACAAATAATTTGAGTGAAGGTTTTCCTTTGGATTCAAACTAAAGTTTGTATATATGGATTGCAATCCTTTCATTGGCCTTCTAGCTCAGAGATGTGATCATGAAAATTTGGTCCTTTAAAGATAAGGATATGCACCAGCTTTATTTGTTCCTGAAAGGCTTTACTAGGTCGGTCCCAGGTCTTTGACCTGAGATTTCAGTGCCTCTTAGGAATATAAGGACCTACACCTTATTTGGTTCTCTCTTTTGCAGGCCTTTATTGGTCCTGAATTCCATGATTACAATCCAGGGAAAATCATTGGGTGGGGACTAGCAGACACAAAGTAGAAGTTCAAAGTTTTTTTAATGTTGTTCACTTGCAAAAGAGGTAAAAATTTTCAATTAGAAAGTAGCATTTTTTTTGTTTTTGTTGAGAAGGTTACATTAGCTACACCCTTTTCGGGTCCTTGATGATAAGTGGAGTGTCCACCTGAACTTTGAACAAAATAAAAAATTCTCCACGAAGGTTCATCCAGAAAATTTCCCTCATAGAATGTAGAGAGATTGTCTCCATCCGGTAAACTTTACCCAAAAATAGTTTAAGCGGAAAGCCTGACATACTTCTAAACATGCGCATAGAATGTAGAGACACTCTCCATCCTATAAACTTTACCCAAAAATACTTTAAGTGGAAAGCCTCACATACTTTCTTCTAAACATGGTTGAGAAATGTTGGTGAAGGTCTTGGGTTCTAACATCCCTGATAAGCTTATCCCATGTCGGTGTTGTCCATTTTTCCACAAGGTTATTAGGGAGATCTATCCTCTTCCACTCACTCCACATTCTGGAGACGGCATTATTCCATTCTGAAATATCATGCAACATTATAAGATTCTGAGAGTGCATCCAAACTTTTAGTTCATGTCAACTACTCAATTTGATTTAAATAATGTTCCAATTCATAGCATGAGCTGACCACCCTCTATGAGGATTGTTAGCCTCCCGAGGTAAGTGGAGGAGAGCCTGTGTGTTCTCACCCTGCTTCCCTTAAGCTTGTTGGTGGTGTCATTAGTTACAAGGCGAAGGTTTGAGAAAGATCCATTAGGCAGTGATCCTGCTTTACTGATGATTGCAGTGGATATTTCAGCATGGTGCCATTGCCTCTTGTAGTAAAAGTTTATCTGAGATTTATCAAATGTAATAAATTCCTCGATCTAGAAAAAATCAAAAGTTTCAAATTGACCCAGTTCAAACCTCATTTTTCAAAAGTTGTAATTTTATCTTTTTACCAATAACAATAAGAAAAAATGAAAATTCTTTTTGGTTGAGAGGTAGAAAAGACCTATAACATATTTTTGTTGAAATTTTGTTTTTCTATTGTTGTGGTAATGTTGAAACAAAGTGTATAGATTAATTAATTTGTGTGGGTTTAATCTTCAGTAAATTCAATGTTAAAATGTATGTGAAAGTTGAAAACCAAATCAGGTATCTCAATCTGTCCCTCTGATTATTGGTTACAAATAAGATTGGCTCAATAAGTGGGGAATTGATTTGATTTTAAAAATTTCATGCAACGATGTGAAGTGATATACATCCTCCATTCCTATAAATTTATGTTCAGTGTTTTTCTTTTTTCTTTTTTATCTAAGAGCAGGCGACTTGCGAATATGGAGCACCAGTAATCATTGAGGAAGAGGTTAACCATGCAGCATCTACCTTTCTTTAAGCCGAGAATTTCAATTATTCCTCAGTTTGGAAAATGCGGTGGTAGATTTGTGAGTAGTTGTTATTGGGTAGTAAAATGAAGAATCTGAGCATTTTATCTTGATTAGATCCTCTGCATCCATGGTTAGGTGGCAGCAAAGTTAGATCCCTCATTTCATAGCAATCGCGATAAACAGGGCCTGCCAATATCACTGTTTGAAATGGTGCAAAAGTAAATTCAACCATCAACTACATGGATTTTGTTATGGTATATTAGGAGCATTTGATTAATAATGGTATTTTGTTATGGTCTTTTAGGTGCATTTGATTCATAATGGTTTTTTCAAAATTTGAGGATGAATTTTGAATTATTTCTTCTATTTCAGAATCATTGACAACAGTGCAAGGACGAGAGAGTAGCAGAAAATGCTTGGAAGACTGTGCCCTTGAACTTGGTAGGGATGCCTTTAGAGGTATTTATCTATTGATCAAATCATGTCAGTCCTAATGCTACGGAGATTATGTGAAGACTATTTTACCTCACTGTTATGAGAACATATGAAGCAATTTGATATTAGTTCACTTTCTAATTCATACTTCTGTTCAAAGGAGTGAAAACTGTTCTGGCGTGTCTACTTTGTCGTTGATCTATGAAGAACTTCCTCCAACTTTTAAGGAAAGGCTTCAAGTGGTGTATTTCCTACATCCAGGGCTTTCATTCGACACTATTTTTTGCAACCTTTGGCAGTCTCTTCTTGAGTGCAGGGTGAGTATTAAGTTGAGTTTGCATTTTGATTCAAATAATTCGTTACAACTAATTGTTGCAGATGTGCTCATGCAGTTTTTGATGTGTTATGCAATTTATACTGGCAACTGAAGTATGTAAATTGTTTGGAATTTATATGGGATTATGGGGTGATAAGAAATGTAATATTCCAAGAAGAGGAGGTAGTAGTAGATTCTAAATAAATTAGCAATGCAACAACATAAATGTTTGCAACAAATTTAGAGAAATCCACCTTCTTGAATAAGCACATACTGCATGGATAATGGATTTCTGCGCTTTATGCCTTATGGTGTTTCCTTTGCAACATCTGTTGCAAATTATTGCCCCTTTTTTTAGGAAAACAACTTTGAGCAACCAAACACTGACATTTTGTCTTCACAAGGAAGGTGTTCTCTACCAATCCTAGCTTCTCTCTCAAAACCTTAACATCCCCTTTGCAAAGAGTTTCATTAGAATGACAACGACCCGCATTTAAATCATTTCTCCACCCCTCCTAATTAGAAATACAATTTTGGGTTCTCTACTAATTTTCTCCAGACCCATTTAATCTAACAATGCACATAGAGCATGTATATTTATACCTGTGTGCTAGAAATACCATTTTATATTTTAATGTTTAGTATTTTTGTTTTATTATTATTACTTGAATCTCTTCTTAACAAGTGGTTGTGTTTCTTTTGGTTTTATTGAAAGTATGGGCTCCAATGTTGGCTCTCTTATTATGGAGTATAATTCATCTTTGAGATTTTTTCAATTATTATAATTAGGTTAGTCAATTGCTTAAAATATTAAATTTATTTAAAAAAAAAATTGTTACTTTTTGACACTGGCTTGAAATATTAAACGTATTCCAAAATGTTTTTGTTACTTTATAGATAAGGCATAGATTTCTTGGCTCTATGATGAAAATAATGAAGGGAAAATACATCTTAATCTATTACTTGTGCTCTTTGACTGAAAAATACACGGTGAAAGAAAAATGCATATTATGCTAATTGAGGAATGTTTTTTGCTTGTCGAACTTAACATTTTACAACAATGAACTAACAATATTCATGATGAAAATAGCAATATGGAATATTTATCTCCATAAATAAAAAAGGCAATATGGGAGATTCCAATCACGTTCTAAGGTATTTTTTTAAAATGTGGATGTGACAAAAGGTTGTTGTGGAAGGTGTTGTTTGTATATGGGAAATTTCTTGATCATTTTGTATAATACTAATGTTGATAGATATGTCTACTAAGTGGTTCCAGTTAATGGGGCATTGATTTGAGCGTTCAATATATTTTTATTCTTTATCAAAGTATTCTTTTGTTGTATTTGTGTTTTTCAATTTATGCCTTACGACGTTTCCTTTGCAACATCTGGTGCAAATGCTAGTATAATACCTTATAGAGAGAAATTCCCTGAAATACTAGGAAAGAATTGATAAATAATTTCTTATAGGAAGTTGATATGCTACCCAATTTATCAACTACCCAATTGGAAGACCCAACATAGATTTTATATTGAAAAATAACGTAGGTAATTCAATAAATTATTTCACCCTTCCCTCATAATTTGAAGTAGAAGACACCATAATGAAATTCACAATTAACTCATATAGGTCATGAAACCTTTGAAATTGGCTTCACTCAACTTGTTCTACCTAGAGCAAAAAACATAAAGAGAAATCTATCTGAAGTAAGCTACCGCAAAAAAACATCAAGAACAAAGGCCTTCCATTTTTTATTTGTAAAATGTGAAAATCCTAATTAAAAATAAATAAAAGGAAATAGAAAATAAAATAAATAAAATAAAATTACATCCATGTGGACAGGTCCTTGCATGAGGCCCATTTGGCCTCTCCATTGAACAATCACACATAACAAATTTCTTACCGTCCAACAACTTGCATTCTTCGCCAATCTAGAAATATCCAAAATGAATCTTGTTTGTACCAGTCTACTTTCTTTTATTCATCACAAGTAACATTCCATTCAACATTCCCAACCATCAATGTAAACTGGTACCTTATTATTACCCTTCTTGGATTCTACGGTTCTACTATGCTCGAATACGTTGGTTCTACTGCCTCCACTCAACGTGCCCAACCATCTAAGAAAACTGTATGTTATTATTACCCTGCATGGATTCTATGCTTCTACCTTGCTCTAATTATCTGGTTCTACTACCTCCCAAGATGAGAATGATAACGCCAAAAAATGCACTCTCCAAAATCTTGGTTTCAAGAAGGGTTAAGAAGATTAGGTGACTTGCGAAACAAGAGTAATGGTAGGTGTGAGGTCATCTGCAATGGAGAAAGAGTCATATTTCTTGAATTTTCCACAAATTTTACCATAAATTAATACAACCACTCCAGAATCCTTGCAGGACTTGGAAGAAGCTATTGTATCAGGTCAATGTCGATAATTTTGTTGGAATTCCACCACCAGTTATTCAGGTAATTTTTTCCTCTATGCAAGAAACCACCAAGCATACTCATGTATGTGAATGATCTGTCTCATTCATTTTGGTGCAGGTTAATTGGCTAAGATTTGAAGGATTCATTTTCTGTGTGGGGTTTGGCCCCTATTTGTGTGATGCAGTGGGAACTTTGTAGCTTCTCCATGAGTGGGTAGAGATAAGTAGAGGGGGAACCATGGTTTCAATTCATCTAATTTGGGGGAGTAATTTTCTTCACCATAGGTGTAATGACCCCAGAAAATTTATAAATAATTTTTCTGTTGTTACCATCATGGGTAAAACATTGAACAAGGATTATTATTATTATTATTATTTAAATATAATTATAAATATAATTAATTTATAATTGAGCGTGGATTGAATAAATCAAATATGATAACTTCTCATGGGGAATTTGTTTTCTTTTCTCGATGATTTAAAGAAAACAATTGCCAAGAAAACCCTAACTGTTTTCCTTTCTTCCATAGTAAAGATGGGAGGACAAAAAAACCGGGCTATTAGAGGAACAAACAGGAGAAGGCAAAAGAAGGGAATCATGCTAAGTCTGGTGAGGACCAGATAGCATGGGCACAGAGCTGCACCAAAATTTGCTGAAGGAAGTGGTCTGGCAAATAAGCTTGGGGGGAGACTCGGTCTTGCAGACGGGTCTCGTGGACGGGAGGAAAGACAAGCTGGAAACCAGTTTTCCAAACTCAGGAGAAGTAGGGAAAACTGTGTGTATAGAGGTACAAGTACGTATATTGTTTTGTTATGAGACATATAGTTAGATTACCTCGGTTGAGGGTTCTGTATAAGAAAATTTGGTTACAATCTGTAAGAATTCTTTCTCTGAAAACCCTTTTTTGTAATAACGTTGGGTCATTTAAATGAACTTAGAATAGGAGGTGCCATAGGGTTAAAGTGGTTGGAGGTATCCGTTAGGACATCCGCGGCCTCCTAAATCCAGTAGCAGAACCTTGAAGTAAACCAGAGAGTTTATAAAAAGGAAGAAAAAAAAGAAAGAATTAATTATTGGTCTATACAATCATTAAGTTGGAAACAATAGTAAATTTGAGTAGAGCTGGACATAAAATAAGAACGAGGATTGAAATTTATGAAAGCAATTAAACTCAATAATTATAATTGAGCACAATAAATTCCTGCTCTGTAAATTAAGGTAAAACAGAAGAGTTAAATTTAAACCATAAAGAAATCTCATTATGGTTAAATCATTACAGTATATAAATCTCGGGCAATAGCAAAATAGGCAAATTATAGTGTAATACCTATAGAACAATATAAAATAGAACGAAGACAGTCAGAATTTCCTCAGGCATTCCAATGCCCTAACAAATCGACCATTGAATAGTTTCGCATACATAAATTTCCACTGTATTAGATTCTTAACTATGCAAGAAAATCAAACTTGGAGATCATACAAACCCCTTTACAGGCATAGCCTCATGCTTCCGGCCTCCAGCATGAACATATACACATTGGGGTAACAGAAAAATAGAAATGCCGACAAGACTCACCATTGTTCGGACTCATAATTAACCCAGAAATTTCAGAGCGCTTGCATGCGCATAAATTCATAGAACAAGAATCTTTTAACATATCGAATAGAGCATTAATGGAAAATAGACATGTGAATTACCCGAGCAAATTCATACAACGTTTAAAAAACAAAGGATAAATTATACTGAGGCCTGTCAAGCCAAGGTCGCCGAGAAATCAGCAGACTCTGAGATCCTTTAACCCATATCGAAACAAATAATACGAGAGTGAAACAAGCAGTATAAATATATTTATACAGTTATCATCATTCAAGAGCACGCAGCTCGTTAACACAGAAGTTCAAAGCATTCATTGAAACCATTTGTAATATATAACAGAGAAACCATACATGACTATGTCCGTATGTCAAATGTTAACAGTACAATATTACATCCTAAATCACCTGGAACTGGAAGTTCTTGAGAAAGATAAGAACGACATATTTATATAAATTCATAAGGATCATTGCCTCACGGAACGGCAGCTATATATCTCCCTCTCAGCAAAGGATATGTTACAGGTGAAACCATTTCTTCAAAACAGAGGATTCAATGAGCAACCTGACAAAGAATGAGCAAGTGTTCAGCCGTTAGAACTAGCAATCCCATCCATCAACATTTCTGATACAGCAAGGGTTTGGGAGAATCATACCTGGAAAAGAGTAATCCATATACGTGGCGGGACTACTAGCTCTCCACAACCGCGGCGTTGAATCACCCAAGTCCTGCATAGTTCGCACAAGTGGAATAGATTAGGAACCATTCTATCAACTTAACCCCAATACCGGGTCCATTCGAGGGTGATAAAAAAAGAATAGTATATGAAAATACCTGGTTCAAGGGTAACAACAAAGGAATGTGCAAAGGAAATACCTGGTTCGCTGATTTTAGGCAGTCTTCAACTCGCCTTCAAACCAAGAACGCAAACAAAACCCTAGTACAAAATTGCAAGCGGAGAAAGCAAACAAAACCCTGGTGCAAAACTGCAAGCGGAGGAAACCTTTGGAAGCCAAACCCGCGCATCAAATGAGGTCCAAAATCCTGGAGAGTTCCATGTAAAATCACCAGAATGATTTCTGATCGTTCGTCGGAGGTAAAGGGATTACCTCCGTTGATCTAATCTGGAATCCCGAGACACCCAGTACCTTGCCTGCAACATTTATGTCAACAACTACCGCCAAAGGAAATATCTGGCTGGAGTAGAACAAATCATGAGAAGAGGTCCAGCTGTTTGACTCTCGGTAAGTTGACATTTAATTGAATGGGAAACGAACTGTTGTCGTACCACCAACGCAAAGCCATATGGTACACAAAATCCAAATGTTAGACAGTGGTAAGATTATAAGGTTGGTGATATAAATATTACAACGATTAGTTGAATATTAAAAATGTAATGTTTACCAATCAGTGCGTATATATAATAATATAAATATATCTTTATATTAATATATATAATATATTATATCCTATATATTATATATAATTATATATATATTATATATATTATATATATATTTTACAATATTTCTATGTATTTACATATAAGGATGGGGGTTGTGACAATAGGTCTCCACCTCATGCTGAATACTCACATCCAAATATCACACATATTCAAAATTTTTGTAATTTCAGGGAATAGCTGAGACTAAACACGATTGTTAGTAGCTCTATATGCTTCAGCTCTGCAAAGGCTTGCACCTATACATAGCTCCTGGAGCTTAAGAAAATTGTTTCTAGGGATTATGGATTAGGGATTAGTCTTGTAAATGCATGAAAGTGCTCTCCACTCATGTTTTGATGACTTACAAATCTCCCTAGAATAATCTATAAATGAAATAATAATTATCTCTTTACGTATACAATCTACACTAAAATTTGCTTTTAAAGTGGGAATTATAATATATATATATATATATTATACCTTTTTTAATATTAAATTATATACATTAGTATTTAAACTTAAAAACTATTTTGTTTTATTTGATTCACCATTGTAACATATTATAAAATGTGGGAAACCTGTATCATATTGTACTTAAGAATTTTGTTCTCTTTTAGTTCATACTAAAACATTTTTAATATGTATTATGTTTGGTTTTATCTCACATTCTATATACTTAAATGTTCGGTAACATGCCCAATCATGATTAGAAAGTAGAAAAACAATATATGCATGGGATTCTTTATATATATATTATATATATAATATATATATAATTATTCTTTTATAAATATTTTAAAATGTTACACATA
>APFE031031721.1:298186-308239 GCA_000404065.3 Pinus taeda | reverse complement strand
AAAAGTCAAATAATAAAATGATTTTATTTATTTAAAATGATTGGATAAATATATTATTTTAAGACAATATTATTGGATTATATGTTTTTTAATTTAGATTAAAAACTTTCAATTAAATATAAGAAAATATATCAATTTCTATGATTAAGATTATTTTTTGAAATGACATACTATAACATTGAATTTATACATATTCTAAAATATTAAATCTAATCGGAAGTCTTGGGTTTGAATCTTGACGCAGGAGCAGGCGACTCAGAGGAAAAATCCTGCAGTTTCTATGTTTTTTCTAGTTAAAATAGGAAAAAAATAAAACATGCTATCTTTTTTTTAAAAGTAGGATAAGAGGGATGAATAAAACTTGCTATCTTTTCACAAGATAGACAAATTGTAAAAGCCTTAATTTACTATATAAAAGGCTTCTTTTGTACTAAATAAAGTGATCTGTCATGAATGAAAGGGGGATTGATCGCCAAGTTGAGGAAGGCGATGCCAGCAGTATTGGAATGAAAACTTCTCTCAGCGTTTGAAAAGAAAATTGATAGTAGTTTATTAAATTGTATGGATGTGCTATGTATAGAGGCGTTGAAGCGTTATTGTGCTGAATGGTAAAGGCTTGAATTGCCTTATATGCATTACGATGTATAAGCCTTCAATTGTTTCGGTTATTGTAATGACTGCGCATTTAATTTCATGTTTATTAAAGTCCATGAATTCCTTTATTTATCAATCGCTAAAATGATATTGTTGATGTATAAAATCGTTGTATAGTTTTAAAAATCCCGTAACTTCATTTGGGCGCACCTGTTTTGTAATTGATGGATATAAGCAGTGTATTGCAAGCATGGGCGCAGTTGAAATTTATATAATATAACGACCTATGCATAAGGCAGTTAGGACAGTGGCGTATAGTTTCAAACTCGGTATTTCTAGTTCGAGAATTGTCAAACCTTTAATACTGTATCCGCGTGGCAAGCTCTCTTAATCCTTTGGTTGTATACAACGATACATGTGTGGCTGTATATGCATCCTTCTATTCTTATTTCCAGAGGTTTGAAGCGGTTGCTTTCAACGTTGTTTGGAAAACTGATGTATGATATCCAGTTCAGACAGATTCTAATTGCATATATCTACGCCATCAGCTATCTAGTTGAGGTTTTTGTGAATTGAGTGGGTGGTTATAAAGAAGAATGAGGTAGTCTTTTGCAGTGCTAGTCTTTTGATTTTGTTGACCACTGTGCCATTGTTTGGAACAAGGAAGCGGAAGCGTGGAGAGGGAAGGAGCGCCCTGGATTTCCACTAGAAATTCCAATTGTGAGCGTGGATGTTGTGTGTTATTAAATGTTTGCGTGACAGGGCTATCAACAACGTGCCGGATCCTCTCAATGAATGAATCAAAAGAGCATGCAGGAGCATTCTATTAATTAATTATTTATTTTCTTCTATCAATTTTCAATTGGATCTTCCTAGCTGCGCTAGTAATTTCTTCAACGCTATTATACACTTTTATAACCCCTTCATCCATTCGGATGCTTTGAGCAGCGATGGTTGTTCGTTGGATTTAAGGCATCGTTGTATTGAATAGGATTCTATTGAACTAAGGTTGAATCATTTGCAGCTTAAGTCCCTCACAAAAGGTTGTTTCCAATCATCATAGATATATATAGTTCCCTTGTAAAGGCTGTGTAAAACTGTGATTTTAAATTTTCTGCCTTTGATTCTAAATTAGAAGGATTGTGACTCCTCGTAAAAGGGAATGAAGCCAGCAAGTTAATGATTGATACTCCTAAAGCCAGCTCAAAGGAATTTGAAGCAGAGATTAAGGAGATTGATGTCAAATTAGAGAGATTAACTCTAATGCCTACATCCCCGCCATCATTAGTGGTATCAGAGCCATCCACTGACATAGAATTGAATCTCAGGAGTAGGAGAAGGATGGCTTTCAGAATTGGAAGAGGACGAGGACGTGGTGGAAGAGGACGACTTGTTGCGAATGCTGAAATAATGGAAAGCATAGAAGAGTTGCGAGCTAGATTGGATGCGTTAACCTCAGACAGAAACATAGATGATGGAGATGTCAGTGAGCCCGAAATTAAAGCTACAGAGGAGGAAGTTGTATAGGTTACTCCTGAGATGAGGTTCTTTCAGTCAGTGTTGAAATCCACAGCGAGGCCATGGAACCAATTAGTACCGTTATACCAAGGAGGACTGAATCCAGAAGAATTGATCGACTGGATGAATAGCATGGAGAAATTTTTCAATTATGAACAAATGGAAGATGAGAAGAAAGTAAAGTTTGATGTCACCAAATTAATAGGCCATGCAGTGCTCTGGTGGGATGGTGTGCAGGCGGAAAGGAAGAGACTTGGTAAGCAGCCAATCAAGAATTGGAGCATAATGGTAGCAAAGTTAAAAGGTAAGTTTTTGCCCAGTAATTATCATCAAACATTTTTTAGACAAATGCAAAATCTTAGACAGAGACCTTTAACGGTGAAAGAATATACAAAAGAGTTTTATAAGGTGAACATAAGAGCTGGAGAAGCCCAAAATACAGATGAGAGGGTGGCTAGATATATGAATGGCCTCAGGATGGACATTCAAGATGAGATAAGTCTGATGTCTCCTAAAACAGTAGAGGAATCTTATCAGATAGCATTGAAAGCGGAGGAAAAACTCATTAGGAAGCAGTCTGCCAGAGGGAAGGGGACTTTCAGAGGAAAAGAAATTCAAGGTGGTAGTGGAAGATCTACACCACCTAAAGAAGGAGCTAGTAGTAGCTCAACCCAGCATGCACCCACAGGAGGTGATGCAAAAGGCAGAGGGAGTTTCTCTAAAGGAAGAGGAGGCAGAGAAACAAGATGTTACAAATGCAATAAGCTGGGACATAGAGCTTTTGAGTGCCCAGAGAATGAAAAAATAAAGCAGAGGAATGCAATTGTTGCTCCAGCTGAGGAAGAGGTACCAGTGGCAGCTGTAACAGTGGAAGTAAATACACCAGAAAGAGGAGAATCTCTGGTACTTAATAAAGTCTTGCTTAAGCCAGCAAAGGAGATGGTTGAACCGCCACAAAGGAAGACTTTATTCAGGACAGTGTGCAAAGTCCAAGGGAAATGTTGCCAGATGATCATTGATAGTGGCAGCACTGATAATTTGGTTTCTACAGAAGTAGTGGAGAAATTGAAGCTGAAGACAATGAAGCATCCAACACCTTATAAAGTGTCATGGTTAAAAAAGGGACATCAACTGCTGGTAAGTGAACAGTGTGAAGTATAATTCCAAGTGTGCAAGTACAAAGATAAAATTGTTTGTGATGTGATGCCTATGGGCGTGTGTCACATATTGCTTGGAAGACCTTGGCAATATGATAGAGCAGCCATACATGATGGGAAGAGAAACACCTACAAGTTTGGAAATGATGGTGTCAATCATACATTGTTTCCTCTGCAAGAAGAAGATGGACCGGGACAGAAGACTAATCCAAAAACTCTGTTATTTGGAGGAAATGAATACTTGGAGCAGATAGTGGATGTACAGTTGAGACGGGAAGGACTCAGAGAAGCTAAGTTGGAAGAGGAGGTTCCCATTGGTGAAGCAGAGGAGAAGATCATTGATGATTCCTTGAGTTATTGGGTAAACCCAGATTAGTTGGATAGCGTGAAATCTTGTGTTTATATAACTGACAATTTTGATATGATTAAAGGTGTTGGGAAGGATGCGCAATCTTGTGAAGCTATCACAAACATGGAAAAGAATCTATCGAGAGATAAGTGCTTTGAAGAAGAAAGCAGTAATGTTTTTGTTGTTACAGTACAAGAGGAAGTTCAGAATGAAGAAGAGTATCAGCTGGAAGAGCTGGTATTTGAACCGACAAATGAGACTGTTAAAACTTGTAGTTTTCAAACTGACCAGTTGTGCATGAATGCAGGGACTGTAAATGATGATGTTATGCTTCAACATTGCTACAAATAAATTGCATTGTTGGAATACTTGTTGGAAAATCCAGAGTATGACAGGGAGATTTCAGCAGATGAAAGAGTTCAGTACAGTGGACGAGTGCAGAAAGACGTCATGGAAACAGTTGATATGAGAGAAAGATTGGTTGACGGTCTTGAGAATTCTTCAGAGAATTCTTTGGGAAGTTTGGATCAACATACTGATGTGCTGATAGTGGAGAAGGACTCAGGACAGTGTAGTGAAATGTTGGCAAAGGAGTACAAGGCACTGATGCCTTCTGATTTTTGTTCTAACAAGTGTTTTGTGAATGCAGGTATTGTTGCAGAACATTTGACTCAGTTGAGTAGTCAAATGCAGGGAGAAGAAGTTTTTTGTTCCAGAAGACAAGAGGGCATGGATGATCGGGTGGAAGTCAAAACAGAAACAAGCGTAGAAGCAATAAATCAGCGAGTAATAGTACAGACTGAGCAAGTTGTCTTAGCTCAATAAGGAGCAAGAAATCAGCAACTTGAAGAATTATTGGACAAGGAAATTGAATTAATTAGAAGAATCATGTTGAAATTGTCTCAGAGGAAGACATCAGCAAGGAAGAGAAACAACAACAAGATGAAAATAGGGACAGATTATGAAAGTGCAACTAGTGGAGAAAGACAACATAAAATATGGAGACGTGGAGAAAAGCAACAAACAACAGCAGATGATGACTTGTAGAACAAAGTGTGGGATCCAGGCGGACGAATATTTAAAAAGCATGATCAGGAGATCATGATCATTTTCAACCTTGGGAGTTTGATGAAGGAGCAGGCGACTTAGAGGAAAAATCCTGCAGTTTCTATGTTTTTTCTAGTTAAAATAGGAAAAAAATAAAACATGCTATTTTTTTTTTTAAAGTAGGATAAGAGGGGTGAATAAAACTTGCTATCTTTTCACAAGATAGAAAAATTGTAAAAGCCTTAATTTACTATATAAAAGGCTTCTTTTGTACTAAATAAAGTGATCCATCAGGAATGAAAGGGGGATTGACTGCCAAGCTGAGGAAGGCGATGCCAGCAGTATTGGAATGAAAACTTCTCTCAGCGTTTGAAAAGAAAATTGATAGTATTTTATTAAATTGTATGGATGTGCTATGTATAGAGGCATTGAAGCGTTATTGTGCTGAATGGTAAAGGATTGAATCGCCTTATATGCATTACGGTGTATAAGCCTTCAATTGTTTCGGTTATTGTAATGACTGTGCATTTAATTTCATGTTTATTACAGTCCACGAATTCCTTTATTTATCAATTTCTGGAATGATATTGTTGATGTATAAAATTGATGTATAGTTTTAAAAGTCCCGTAACTTCATTTGGGCGCACCTGTTTTGTAATTGATGGATATAAGCAGTGTATTCCAAGCGTGGGTGCAGTTGAAATTTTTATGATATAACGACCTGTACGTAAGGAAGTTGGGACAGTCGCGTATAGTTTCAAACTCAGTATTTCCAGTTCGAGAATTATCAAACCTTCAATATTGTATCCGTGTGGCAAGTTCTCTTAATCATTTTGTTGTATACAGTGATACATGTGTGGCTGTATATGCATCCTTCTATTCTTATTTCCATAGTTTTGAAGCGGTTGCTTTCAACGCTGTTTGGAAAACTGATGTATGATATCCGTTTCAGACGGACTCTAATTGCATATATATAGGCCAGCAGCTATCTAGTTGAGGTTTTTGTGAATTGAGTGGGTGGTTAGAAAGCAGAATGAGGTGGTCTTTTGCAGTGCTAGTCTTTTGATTTTGTTGACCACTGCGCCATTGTCTGGAACAAGGAAGCAGAAGTGTGGAGAGGGCAGGAACGCCCTAGATTTCCACTAGAAATTCCAATTGTGAGCATGGACATTGTGTGTTATTAAATGTTTGCGTGACAGGGCTATCAACATTGTGCCAGATCCTCTCAATGAATGAATCAAAAGAGCATGCAGAAGCATTCTATTAATTAATTATTTAGTTTCTTCTATCAATTGTCAATTTTATATTCCTGGCTGCACTGGTAATTTCTTCAACGCTCTTGTACATTTTTATAACCCCTTCATCCATTTGGATGGTCTGAGCAGCGATGGTTGTTCGTTGGATTTAAGGCATCGTTGTATTGAATAGGAGTCTATTGAACTAAGGTTGAATCATTTGCAGCTTATGTCCCTCACAAAAGGTTGCCAATCATCATAGATATATATAGTTCCCTTGTAAAAGCTGCGTAAAACTGTGATTTTAAATTTTCTGCCTTTGATTCTAAATTAGAAGGATTGTGACTCTTCGTAAAAGGGAATGAAGACAACAAGTTAATGACTGATACTCCTGAAGGCAATTCAAAGGAATTTGAAGCAGAGATTAAGGAGATTGCTATCAAATTAGAGAGATTAACTCTAACGCCTACATCCCCACCATCAAATCTTGTGTTATCTTCCCCTGTAGTGAGGTGAATAATGGATATGTAAAAACAAAAATCAGAGAATTCTACCAAGCTTACAATTATTTTTTATTAAACCTCAATTAAAAAGGTATTTTTATTTTTACATAATATTGAATTATCATAAATTACACATTAGATATAGTGTAAAATCATGTTCCAAAAATAATAAGTTTGAAAGTATCAATGAAATAATTAAAACAAAACAAGCACACATTGATGTGAACATATAAATTTTTCATTATGAACTACATTTTCAATGTTGCATATATTATTAACAAAACTCCAAAAGGAATTGGTTTTCATTCTTAGTAGCATTAGAATTTTAAGCAAATTCATATAACCATTTAAAAAATTTAATTATTTTCTTTTTTTTATTCATTGAGTTTCTTTGATTCTTCTCTTTTCCATTATCATCTTTCTTCTTCTTTTCTTTCCTCTCAATTTTACCTTTTAAAGTTCCCCATCTTTTCCTCTATACATGTGTTCCTCCTTTTTTCAATTATAATCCCTTCTCACCTTCACGTAACCAAAATTAATCCCCAAACTCCAAATAATACTCCTCATTTCTAAGCTTGCACCCACTTTAAACATTGATTTTCTTAATTCATAAAATTAAACTCATAAAAATGGAACCATATCCAATTTACAGACCATATTGAAAGACCAATTTAAAATAATATGTGTATGATATATTAAATGGTTAAATCGTTATATCCATTTAATTGTGGACTTAAGGTCTCCATGTATGATGTCTAACCCCTCGCCAAATGCGAGCCATGATAGACTATGAACCCCTAAACAATCACAAATTTTAAGATAATCTTATTTTAAGTTGTTATCTTTAGTTTTTAATGAAGTGTTACCATTTTCTATTGAAAACGTTTTATTGAGATCTACACCTAGAAGTACTCAATGACTATGGTATAAATCGGAGTCATGATATGAATACATGTGTTGAGAATGTCTTGAATATTTTTTCACTAAGTTATTATCTTGTGTTGTTCTTTCTCTGTTTCTTATCATGGTAGCAACACTAGTTCCAAATGAATATTTTGGGCATGATTGGGCCCCAATTATACTTGTATTTTAGACTAAAACATGCATTAAATCTTATACAGTCCCTAACCTCAAGGGGGAAGTAAGTTGATAAAACAAAAGGAGGAAAGTACAATGGTAAATTTAAAATAGTTAGTTCTCAACCAACAAAATCATAATAATTAGGTCAAATTGATTGTTAGTCTAGAAAAACCCACTGGGTATCGAAATAAAGGAGTTATTGAGAAATTCAAAAGCTCAATCTTCTTCAAAAGGAGTGTCCACATTTTCCAATAGCACCATTTTGTCTTCAATCATATCTCTCATGAAGGGAATTGGAGACTATGAATAATATATTCTATGGTTGGGTGGAAAATTTGACACTTGTAACTAGTTACTGAATATATTGAATTTAAGTGTTCACTAGTAATTATGTTCATGCTTTGTTTACTTTAATTTTATTAGCTATTTTATGTCATGATATATGTTATTTCTATGGATTAAGTAATGAATATATTTTAGGTTAATTCATATATGTTTTCTTTATAGTTTGCAGGAATTTCTTCTCCAATGCATACTTCTTGAATGATGTAAACCATATCGAAATTTGAAAATTAGTGTAAGAACAAATATTCTTGATGTGCCCTATGACTTGGGTACATTATAGTTGTTATCAAAGGAAATTTTTTATATGATGTAAACTAAATTGTAGATTGGTAATTACATAATTTTATTAGAGTTATGGTTTTAGCATTGAGGCTATATGGGAGGATACTAGTGTCGATTTGTTTGATTTTATTATTGTGTTGGGTGAATATGGTTTAAAATTATAACAAATCCCCAATTTCTAGATGAAATCCCATATGGATTGACCATGGCTTGTTGCTTCAGTGGGTATCAAGTCATAATTAGCCATGCACAACTCAATCTAGACTTTTCATGGCATCCCTATTTAATATTCCAAAGAAGACATTGTATATACCCATCAACGGTACATACAAAACACTTAGTTTCAAATGGCTAATGTAGATTAGCTATGGGCTAGTCAAATTTCATATTTTGTGTTAAGTGATAATTAGTATTGATATCTAATGGATTTCTTGAGAATCAACCAAAAATGAAGCAAATTGTAGTTGTCAGCGAAATAAATTTTCTAATCACAGATGGGATTTTTGAGCACTGACAATAAAGGAAGAAAACCCTAGAGTTGTTTTTGGAATAATTTCACTAATTTTTAATGGGTTCCTTTTAAATGATTAGAGAGAAATACATTGGGAAGAATTGCCAACTAGTACATTGAATAGATTTTTGATTGATATATCAAGCAAAATCATCAATGGATACTTAAGATAGAATCATTGATGGATAACTTTTAACAATTTATGAATGGATACATTGAGAAAAATCACTAATGGACACTTCTTGACCAACTACTAATGGAACCTTTTTTATGACCCTCGATGAAGAGGGATCTAACAATCACTAAAAGGGTTTTTAAGCATTATTTGAAATGAAATAGTTTTCTGTTTTCCACCGTAGTACTTTGATGATCACTTATGAATAGATTATGTTAATCACCGTAAAGTTAATAATAACACCATCTACAAGGTTTTACTTTATGTTTCTAAAGGAGGTGGTAACATGATCACATTATTGTGCCATGTGGACCTATCCTCGATGTCTGCATAGGGAATATATAGAAATTGTTATATTATTTTCCTATGTTTTTTAAGTCCTAAATTTCAAAAGATATTTAAACTCCTAAACAGTAGTTGGGTGGAATGTTCACAGCTGATGTGTACCTTTGGAACATAAAATTGTATGGTATTAAATGATAAATCTTATCTAGATATTTCTAATGATATATTTTGAGCATGAAAGGGAGTTAGTATGTGAAATTTACATCTATGATTAGTAGAAGGAGGAATAAGGTACCAAATCAATTCTAATAGCCATAACTTTTAAATTCTAGCCTCAAATGTAGCATGGAAGCAATTAGCAGAAATCTAATTAATATTATAATAAATCCATGCAATGAAACTTGGAATTTCATTATCTATATCTCCAAGAATATGTACAAATATTATTGTAGCATTAATAGGGTACATTAGGAAAATAAAAAAATAGTGGGAAACTACTAACATCAGTAGAGAGTTTGACAAGTTGAATATGGAAGTGTAGATTTACATAGTTGATATTGAAAGGATAACAAAGCACAAGAGGAGAAAAATGAAATAAGAGCTTAGCTACTACACAATATAGATTAACTGCAAAGAAAAATGAAGAATGGATTGAGTTCGGGACATGATGAAGAAGATAAATATCATTCAAGGATGGATGAACATTGAGGCGTGGGCACTCAAGAAGTGAAAGTAGATCTAAATTAAATAACTATTCCCCTACTCAGTCAACCAAGATATTTGATGCATAATAAGAATTAGGGAGAAACAAAAAAATATCCCTAGCTAGACATCAAAGAAGAAGACATGGGTTGGACAACTTGCAAGATGATATTAACCATTAGAAAAATTTTGAGGTCTCAAATGGGCCTCATACAGAATATTATAAAATAATAGTGGAAATAATAAAATACGATTATATTACCATATCAA
>APFE031031721.1:255666-288535 GCA_000404065.3 Pinus taeda | reverse complement strand
TGAGCACAAGCTACAATGTGGGCAAATACGTGGGCAAACTCATTGGCATACTCCATCCCTTGATTGTGCAAGATCTGGTGCACAACTATAGTCATAACTGATAGCAATCTGATTCTCTACCACCTGTCCCTGTTGAACTGAACATGCACTGACATGCAACTGAGTTAACTGATGTATTCATTAGTTGTATTATGAGTTAATAGCTTGTGAATTAATTAATAACTAATTCACCCAACTCATCTCTAGTCTATTTGACAGTTAGACTAAATACAACCAGTTTAACAAAGCTAAACTGAACACAACTCCATCAACTCCACAATCAACTCCACCAAACTCAACTGATTGAGTTCTAACTGAAGTCATGCATGAAACAACTCAACTCACTCATAAAAAAAGCGTATTTCCTTCTGACAGCTGCATGTACCACCTCTGTAGCTCAAACTGAAGTGCTCCAAGAGAATAAGATTAAGTTTATAGTCCAAATATTATTGTGAGATAATAATATTTGACTTTTCTATTTTTGACAGCCAGTCTAAAAATAGACTTGATCACTCACACTGTGATCACTCACACTTTCATCAAAAATAGAAGTCCATCTATTTTTCCCAACTTGATCAATCATCCATAAACAACAACCTGCAATCCATAGACATGATCCATATGTCTAAAAATAGACATAGTCTAAAAATAGACTTGCGCCAAAAATAGCCTGCGGGCCCACTTAGTGAAGGCGACTCTTTTCACTAAGCTCCATCATCTTGTTGCAATCTCAACAATTATGCTTTGACAAGGTGAATCATAACTCCACAAGTCCCCATATCTTCCAATTATCATCCTTGGTGTTAGTCGTTATTAACCATAATACTATGATCCTTGTGCCTTTGTTGAGGATTCATAATTGCCTAAACTCTGGCGGGCCTACTTTTGTTAACATCAACACATTTATTCCAAGAGGTCTAGAGGATGGTGTACCTTGGTTTCATCTTTCATCCTTTCTTGGAGCCTCTAATCAAGAAAAGTTAATCATTATTTCCCTTTTACTAGGTCTTTTTTCACATGCTCAAATTCAACTCATTATCACACGATCAAGAAACATACACTGGGTGATTTAGTGATCTAACAGATTTTCCTAGATTTTCTGAGGTGTGTGTGAGATGTTCTAGACCTCATGAGGGTATGTCCCTTCAAGTAGCCCCTCACATACCTAGATGTCAAAAAATTATGATCTAGCCTTAGAAGAAGTAATTTTTATTTGAATGGCTTTGCTTCTGTTGATTGCATAACTCACAACATGAACCTATATTTAAAATGGTCCATTGAGATATTTAAATACCTCTCCTATTCATCATGGCTTTTTTGGTTGTGATCTTCCCCCCCACCCCCCCACTTCACCACATTGACATGGGGGAATTATGTCTCATGTCCTCAAATCAACATACTTAATTGTATCAATTCTGGCCACTATATTCGAGGAAATTATGTATATGGGGATCATTATCTCATTGTATCATTTTTTGCCTCATTGATGCCAGCATATCATGTATCATGTGCTATGTACCTCAGACCTAGATTGTTAGGCACGCCATTATCATTTGTACTTGGTTATCTCGTAGGTATGGGTATATATCCCTTGCCTTATTGAGATCTTGTACTCATCAATAAGGGAAACTTTTATCTCACAGGTAGGTTTCACCCCCTCCAACTTCACTCCTTCCTATTACTTGAGTGATCTCTCTCTCTCTCCCCATATGACTCCCCTTTAGTGTTTCGTGAAAGTGAAGCTACAACATATTTCCATCATACAAGGTGCTCCTCAAACTCTTATGTTAGGCAACAATATGTTATCACCCAAAAAATGATCACCTAGTCATGTATTACTAGGTTGATCAAAATGCACCATGTAGGAAGGTTTTTACATATTAAAACCTTCTTTTACCTTAGGCAATAATTTAGTGAACCAATTTCCTAAAGTATGTCGTTGCATTCTAGACTACTACATGGAGGGGAATTTGAAGACAATGTTTTTAGACAAAATAAATCTTTTGTCTTAAAATTTTCAATATGATGTGCTAGTAAAAAAGGTAAAGGATTAGGGGTTTGTCTTTACACTATTGATGGTTTCTTCAGGAAGTAGAGTGATGGACGTTGACAACAACTAATGGGATTTAGGGTGATGGAGACTAAAAACATAGGTGTGCATCATGAGAGTAGCGATGGAGGCACTCTCAAAGAACGTTAATGGGTGATAACATAGTTGGAGTACTTTTCGAGGTCTCCATCGATTGTGTTTTAATATGTGTTTTTTTTACTGTTTTATTTATTTTGAATGCTACTTATATATGTTGTTTGTTGCTATTAGAAAATTGTTGTGTTATATTGGCAACATGGATTAGATTCACTTGAAGGATTGTTGAAAAATGTGGCAAGAAATTCTCAATTTGATTCTACCTTGATTAAATTAAGAAAATTTGAATTTCCACATCAGCAGACAACTTGTATGAAATTAGCTTGTATGACATGGTTTGTGTCACCCATTTTACTCAATCAATTCGAGTTGGAGGAGTTAGAGTTTAGTTAAGCATGTGTGATTTCTAATTTGTAGCAGTCAAAGTCAGTTATCTCAAGTTGTTTTCAGTTAAACTAGGTCTAACTGTTGGAGGAACTAGTGGAAGGCTAGTTGTGTAGTGAGACTTCATTCAAATGCAGTGATCATCTGGTTAAGTGATCAATCATCCAAAAATTTCTAGTGCATGCAAACAATTCGAGTTCCATAGCTGTGGTGGAGATTCCAAGGCAGTGTAATATTAGTTGTAGACTAGTCTTTAGCATACAGGTGTTGCATGGAGTCACATGATAAACCTTAGGAATTGTGCAATCCATTTTGGAAAAACCCTAAATAATAGGGGCCTAATCTCTCAAGGAATTGCATAAGGAAATAGGGGCTCAAGCAGAGGTAGAAATTGACAAAGTTTGGGTTTGAGCTTCTTAGTGAGTAGAGGGATAGGTTATTCACTTAAAGGTTGTGCACAATTGAGTAAATCAATTGTAATACATGTATATTCATAAGATTGATGCAAGAAGGCATTGGAGTTATTAGAATATTTCTTTCCCCATGAAAAATATTGTGTGCATGTATTTTATTTCTTATTGCATGTATGAATTTCTATTCTAAATTGTGAATTAAGTTTTGTAGAGTAGTAGAGTAAGTTTGTGTCTTATGATTTTGAAAAAACTTCATGATGAGTTACAAATCTACACCATAATTTCTACATCATATCATAACAGGATTCACATTAGAGCATGAATTTCAAATTTGTTTCTCAGGAGATTCGTATCTGCAGTTCAATCTAGCAGGATTTCTTAAGAACTGAAAATATGACCTTCAACGGGCTGAGGCTAGAGTATTCCTTGGAAGGCAACTCTAATTTCATTCACTGCAAGGATCACATGGAGGAGGTATTCAATGATGATGAATTGCTAGAATACGTCAAGAGAGATGTTGCAAAACCAGCAGAATCTGATGCCCAAAACCTTGCTCAGTGGAACAAAGTTGTAGCCAAGGTGTGGATAATAATATTGGAGGGAGTACGAGACCACATTGTCAACAATATCCATGGGAAAGAAAATCCTTATGGAATGTGGTAGGCACTCACAAATCTGTTCTAGAATAGTAGTGACCACACAAAGTTGGTGCTCAAGGATAAACTTTGAAATATCAAGATGTAGAAGAATCAATTTACCCTACAATATCTGAGGAGGTTTACACAAGTTCATGATGAGCTTCCAGGAGTTGGTGTTACTCTTTCAAAGGATGAAATGGTAAGAATATCCCTTCTAGGCCTTCCCAAGAGTTGGCATACCTATCAAGATTAACTGAACGAGAGGGAGAAACTACCGAATTAGAAACACTTATGGTACAATTTGGTAAAAGAGGAAATAAGGCAGAATACTAGAGATGGGACCTCATCCAAGGGCAAGGATGAAGAAAAGTTTTCGTTGGTTGGAAAGGGAAAGAAGGGAAAATGCGAAGAAATCTCAAACCAAACCAGAATCCAACCAAGGGAGAAAGATGAAAGATTTGTCAAAAATTAAATCCTTCCATTGTCACGAATACAAGCACTATGCCACGAAGTGCCCATGGAAAGAGGCAAGTGAGAAGATCTTAGGAGGAGTAGTGGGTGAAGACTTGGATTCATAGTTCGACCTTAACTCTACCCTTATCGCATCCATGTCTAACATAGTGATGGGGAGTGTGTGGTACTAGGACTCAGGTGCATTGTTCCACATGACAACGTGTAGAGACTTTTCAATGACTTGGAGGAGAAAGATCTCCATATGTACATCAAGCTAGGGGACGACGGAAGGTACAACATGACCAGTATTGGAACAGTCAACTTTCATAGGGAGTCAGGCTCCCTTCTCAGACTCAAGGATGTCATGTTTGTTTTATGCCTAAAGAAAAATCTCATTTCTATTGCAGTTTTGGAAGACCGTGGTTATGACGTGATCTTCAACAAAGGAAAAACATTCCAGAGACACATAGCCACGAGACAGGTGAAGAAGATTGAAGTTTGTGTGAAGAATCTATATAAGTTAGATGTGGAAGATTGTGTTGCATTAAAAACTAGGGAAGAGAAAGTGCAGGGCCATGATGTAGGTGAACTTTTGCATATAAGCCTTGGCCATTTGCATCATGGCACCTTGAACAGTATACAACAAATATCCACTAGCCTCCCTAAAGGAGCACTTGAGCAACAGGATGTATGCAAAGGATGTACCTTGGGGAAGTACATAAAATTTGAATTTCATGATCGGGACAACGAAGTGCATGCAGTCCAAGAAAGCATCCACTTTGATGTCTGTGGACCTTTATTTATAGCCTCCACTACCCGACACAAATATTTTGTCCTTTTTATTGATGACTTCTCACATAAGTGTTGGATCTCTTCACACAGAACAAAGATGGGACTTTCTCCAAATTCATATAATTCAAGGCATTGTTTGAGAAAGAAACCAACAAGAAAGTGAAGGCTCTCTGGAGCAATAATGGAGGTGAGTATGTGTTGAATGAATTTAAAATTTATGTGTGAAAGGAGGCATTTGACGAGAGTTGACAACACCCCACAACCCACATCAGAATGGGGTGGTTGAGAGAAATATCGATAGCATTTTGGGAGCAACAAGTGTGATGTTACATGACCAAGGCCAACCTTTGCATTTGTGGGTTGAGGCATGCAATACAACAGTTTGTTTGAAGAAATGAAGTTCTCATCGGATTCTTGGCATGATATTACAGTAGAGGAGGCTTTCTTGGGAAGAATGCTCGATGTGTCACACTTCAAGATTTTTGGAGCCTCTATTTACTACCATGTCTCCAAAGAATTAAGGAAGAAGCTTTAGTCAACAACAAAATTTGGTGTATTTTTGGGTTACACAGAAACTCCCCACAACTAACATGTGTACTTGCCATCACTCATAATGATAGTTATGTGAAGGGATGTAAATTTTGATGAGGAGAAATCTATGTAGTGGTCTCTTGAGAGGGAGCTTTAGATGCCACCAAAAGATGAGATTTTAGCACAAAAAGAGGAACCTCAAGAAGTTGTAGAGCGACCACAAATTGTGGAGCTGAGATTGGAGACATTCACTAAAGAAAAACCTCTAGAGAAGGCAGAAAAATAACTAAGGAAGTTGATAGACTTGTGCAGGATGAGGGGAGAATGTGGCATATCCTTCAAATTTGTGTAAGCAAAGGAGGTCACCTAAGAGGTACACTGGCAACATGGCTTTTATGACTGAGCTATTGAAATTGAGCCATCTTATTTTGAGGAAGAAATAGAGAAACATGTATGGGTTGATGCAATGGTGGAGGAATATGAATCCATTGCAAAGAACTGTGCTTGGGAAAAGATCCCAAGAACAACATATAAATCAATAGTGGGTTTGAGATGGATCTTCAAGGTGAAGCAGGCAACAAATGGAAGAATAGGGAAGTATAAGGCAAAATTTGTGGCCAAGGGGCACTCTCAAGTTGAGGGAATTGAATATGAGGAGACATTTTCTCTTGTAGTAAGGTACTCATCCATTAGATCAATTGTTCGTCTCGCTACACAGATAGGGTGGACTATCCATGTAAAAAAAACATTTTCTGAATGAGGTTATTAAGGAGGAGGTGTACATAGAGTAACAAAAGGGTTTTGAGACATTTGATCAAGAGTATCATGTGTGCAAACTCAAGTGAGCATTGTCTGATCTCAAGCAAGCACCTCGTGCTTGGTACACTAAGATCAATGGTTATCTCACCAGTTTGGGCTTCACCATAAGTGAACCTATTTTGAAACCAGCTCAAGATAAGATAGAAAAGATAGATCAACACCTTAGAATTTAGCCTCTTCAAGGGGGAAATCTCCTTTACATTACATAAATGAACAATTCTTGGATGATTCAAATGACAAAACCTCCTTTGTATATATAGGAGTCTAAGGAGTCACAATATAAACCAGCCGACCTAACAATAATAATATAAAGCCACAAAAATAACAATAAAGGGGTTCTATGGGGCAAAATATGGGGGCAATAGGGGCACAACAATATTAATAAGGGGTATAACTACAATAGTAATGGGGTAATCACTAGTATTATAGGGACCCAACAGACTAGCACCAAGTCCTAGTTGTATCCCTTGTATCAGTGTGACTGTAAAGGATCATCAATGTTGGTATGAAAGCACTAGCCTATTTTATTATAGTTTGTAATATAACAAAGAAGAGTTTGAGAAAGTTAAAAATTTTCATGTGCACTAGTTGATTCCTTGTGTGTGTAGATTTTTTTCTTCAAAGTTGATTTGTTGTGGCACTTGAGTATGTTTGCATCAATAATTCTAAGACAAACCACAAATTCTCATGTGTAATGGAAATTTAATATATGCCTTGTTCACCTAAGAACTACCTATAACTTATCTTAGGCTACTCATGTCCAATCTCAACTTGTCCCACTTAACAAGTTACCAAGACAAGGCTCATCAAATTCAACTTCACATCCAACATTGTGGTCATTAGACAACTAAGAAACGTAGTTTATATATTGACATGCCATAGCACCTAGAATGTCTTTGAATGCCTTAATGCTATGTAGCATTTGTTAACATCCCCTACATTCATTGGCAGGCTTTGACACTCCCTAGCACACTGTAGCACTTCCTGACACCCCTTGGTAGTTTAGCATGCCTTGCCATTGCCTAGCATATAACATTGCCATTGGCTCCTTAACACATCTAGAACTCGTTGAAACTCCCTATCACACACTCTTATTTGTTCATTTGCATGAACTTTTACCTAGTGCTTACTTATGTTTCCCTGACACCCCCTAAGACTCCCTATCACGCATTGGCACACCCTAGCACCTAATACATTTTTGCCTACCTGCCTAGAACTCTAGCATTCCTTGGCACTACTTAGCATACCTTGTCACTCTCTCCTTAGCAGAACTAGAGCTTGCTGAAACTCCCTAGTACCGACTAAGACTCCTTTGTACACATTGACACTCTCTGGAACACCTTAACAATTTTCGACATGCCTTACCACTCCATAGCATGTCTAACAATCCCTGATACATATTAGCCCCTCGCAAGATTTAGGATGCTTGACATGCATTGAGATGCGATAGTATGCTTTGGCATGTGTCAACATTGTTTTCCATGGTTTAAGATTAAATTTACGTGAGCTAAATTATTGGAAAGTAAGAGAGAAGTAATTGAGGAAGATTTGTTACTTAGAATGTAGTAACACTTGGCACTTGGCATGCACTGGCACCTACACTACCACAAAAAAGGCCTTTAGGGGCAGTTTGGCTTACAACAGTCTTCCCAAAACCATCGCTAAATGTGTTTTTAGGGATTTAGGGGAGGTTTTTTAAAAGCACCCCAAAATTCATGAAAATTTGAAATTTTTATAGTGTTTTATAACAAACACCTTTAAGAGTGTTTTCTCATGAGATTTGGAGGGGATTTTTAAATTACTTGACCTAAAGATGTTTTTTATGGTGTTTTTTTTTATAATCCCCCCAGAATTTCATGAAATTGAACTTTTGGGGGGGGGGGGGGGGGGGGAGGTGCAGTTTAATTGGCTTACCTAGATAATTTTCATTTATTTTTTTACTACTCCCCACGCCCTCCCAAGTCCATGAAATTTGTTTTTTTATTTATTTATTTATTTTTTTTTTTTTTTTGGAGGGGTGTTTTTCAGAAAGCACCTCTAAAAGTGTTTTCTCATGGAACTTTTGTGTGCGTGGGAGTGAGGGGGGGGATAGGGTGGCAGTGGGGGGGGGGGGGCGGAGGGGTGGTTTGGTGTTGGTGGGTTTAAATAACTACCCATTTTTCATGGAAGATTTTTCATTCCCCCAGTAAAATTCATGAGAGTTTATCTTTTGGAGGTAGGTTTGGAAACCCCTCCCCCCGCTCCCAAAATAAATAAATAAATAAATCATGAGAATTGATTATTTGGAGGTGATTAATTTAGAAAATGCCTCTAAAATTTAAGTTTTCATGATGAGAGTCTCCAAAACCACATCCAAAATTTCAATTCTTATGACTTTTAAGGGGGTTTGCTAAACAACCCCCCTTAAAAGTCATGAAATGTATCTTTTGGAGCATTTTGGATATCCCCCCTCCCCCCTACCCGCCCACCCACCCCCCCCTCACCCCAAAAAAAAACGGAAAAAAAAGAAAATAGAATTAAACTTCGAGAGGTGGTTGTTAAATGATAGTATCCAAATATTCAATTCTCATGATTTTTTGGGGAGGGGGATATTTTGGTGTATTGAACGTGGAAAGCAGACATCAGCGTATCATGGATGTGTTTATGTGAGAGGTTCAATCATGGTTTAGTAAGATTTATAATCTTATCATTAGAAATTTAGAAAAGGCTATAAGACCTCATGACACAAGGGTTAGGATGCCTATATGGAAGCAAATGAAATAAATTGATAGGGGAAACCCCAATAGTTGTGATAATCTAATTAATGGCCCATTATCAGAACCCATAAGCCCTTAATCCATACCCAATAGATTCCCTATCCCCTTAATCCCCAAGCCATAATCCCTTAACCTGTACACTCAAAACTCATAACCCATTAACCCCTTGTTCCATTAAAGCCTAAGCCACTAACCCCTTAATCCTCAACACATAGCTTAGAAGATTTAAACCACCCTTAAAATTCAAAACATGGTCAATTTGGAGGTAGTTTTAGACAACCCCACCCTAAAAAAAAAAGTCATTGCAATTAAAATTTTATACACAATTATTAAACGACCGCTTGTAAATGTTCAATTCTCATGAATTATAGGGAAGGTAGATGTTTTGTTTGATTGAATGACACAAGGAGATATAAGCATAGAAATGATGAGTAGAAGTGAAAGGTTCGAGCATGGTTTAATGGTATCTATAATCCTAGCATTAGAGAATGAGAATGGACCTTAATTCCTCATGGCATAGGGGCTAGGGGACCTAGAGGGAAGGCAACGAGAGAAATTAATAGGGGAACCCAAAATAGTTGTTATAAGAGGGCTATGGGCCCAATTATTAGAGCCAATAAAGCCTTAACCCATAAACACTAAATTCCCTATCTCTTTAACCCCAAAGACATAATCCCTTAACCCCTACATTCATAACTCATAACCCATTAACCCTTGATCCCTCAAGCCGTGTGCCATTAACCGCTTAACCCATAACCATTACTAGAGAATCCCTAAATCCCCTAAGCACTAAACCATTATCCTAATAAACCTTGAACTCTAACCCTTAAGGCCTAACCCCTTAACCTGTTGACACCTAAATGCCATAACTCGTTGACACCCCTAAGCCCTTGGTGCTTAACCCTTAACCCTTGAAACCCTTAACCACTAAGGCATTAACCTCTAACCCCTATAGCCCCTAAACCTTAGCCCCTAGGCCCTCAACCCCCTATCCCGTAAACCTCCTATCCCTAACACCTTACCCTTTACCCATTACCCTTAACCCCTTACTCTTAAAAGCCTTAACTCCTACAACACCTAAGCCTTTCTCCCAAACCATGAGTGCTCCAACACTAATCCTCTTCATCATATTCTTACCCTTTACCCTTAACCCTCGACTCCCAAACCCCTTAACTCCTAGATCCCGTAAGCCTTTATCACAAAACATGGGTGCACCAACATTAATCTTCTTTGTTTCTAGCTCACATGCTACTGCATTTTCTGATGGAACATGCCATCCCTCAACCACATAAAAGCTTTTCTCATGGATTAAGCTCTTGAATTTACTTAAATCACCATTTTCACTATTTTGGCATGCGTAAAGCCCCCTTTATTTTGTTTTCTATTGGTCTCTTGAATTTATGGTGATCGTACTGACGGTTTTGGTGTGTAATTTCCACCGACAATGCCAAAGAAAAATATTAGTAAGCCAAATTAATTTCTTTGTGCAACCATCATTTTTATAATCTCTTCATGAAAGTGATGGAAAATGATCCAACAGACATATCTAGATAGCATGTGGAGGAACCTATAGTTAATCGTCGCAATTGTTGCAATTTTCAGATGGAACCTTCAAGTATCTTTGAGCTTGGAACTTATTTGGTCATGTGGAACCTGTTGGTGTGAATACCCACATAGATCCATGGATTTTTTAATGCCTACATTGGAGGATAAGCATTAAATAGACCTATGCTAGACAATCATTAAAGACCTTCCTCAGGAGCGACCATCTAGTGTGGAGCGACTAGCATGTGACCTACTTAGGTATAGAAATCTAACAGCGTTGAAAAAAAATATGTGAAGTGGACAACAACATGGAAATCCACCATCATGGAGGAGCTTGAGTTGAACTAAGATAAACGAATAACATAAAGAGAAGATAATCAAACTATAAGAATATCACAAGTAAGATATCAATGTAAGAAAATATTTTTTGCCTTCAGATTTTCTAAAACCAAATTTCATGGTTTGATGAATTCCAATTTCAAACACTTGCTTAGACAATTTGTTTTAATATGTTTTGATAGTATACTAATCTACAACAATTCTTGGAAATATCATGTTCAACCTATTAATAGGGTGCTCAAATTATTGGAGGAGAAAGAGTTGTGTGAAAAACCCTCCAAATGTTTCTTTGGGGTACAGGAAGTGGAATATTTGGGTCATATTATATATGATGTGGGCATTAAGGGAGACCCTAAAAAATTAATGTCAATAAGGAATGGAAAATCCCCATAAACCTTATGCGTATTCAAGGATTTCATGAGTTAGTAGGTTATTATTGCATGTTTGTTAAGAATTATGTGGAAATAACAATGTATCTCACAACATTATTGAGGGTAATAGTAGAATTTGGGCATGTGATTTCAGTGGTGTTTTTGTGTGAAGGCCACATCAAAGTATGAAATAGCAGAGAGGTTGAGACCTCGTCTTGTGGTGGTTTGTAGGCTGCAAGTTTTGTGAAAAAAACAAACACAAATGGAGGATGGACTGCACTGGAATGTAGGGAAAAACAAAAGTAGATGGAGGTGTCATATTGTCTATGGTACAAATGATATTGATTTAAGAAGGAATGAAATGAAATATAAATTAAAAATAAATAAATAGATATAACGAAACAAAACTTCAGTTAATAAATAGAAACTACTAAAAATTGTTTACGTGTAGAAAATAAACAAACAATCTTGGGTGATGGTATCTTATCTCTGAGAAGAGATGTGATGGTTACACGCCTTCTAAAATAAGTTACAATGACTCTCTGAAGCCGTTTTATTATGAAGAAATAATGAGAAACCCTAAACATCTAGAAACCTAACCCTAGGAGATGAAGCACCAAAAGTTAGTAGGCCCAGATGGGGTTATTTGGAACCTTAACCTCTGAGTGTCATAAATTTAGTATATAATTCTTGTCTGGCATGAGAAGTAGCCTATTAGAAAGTTATATCTGAGGAAAAAAAGTTTTGACCACTTTTTGGATGGAATTTCCCCCCCTTTTTCTTGTTTCCCCAAACTTTCCCACCTTTTTCTGTTGATCTTGAAATTGTTTCTTCATGGCATTACATTTATCCAAGATATCATGAACCTGCTCGTGGATGTGTTAGATGCATTCAATAAACCTAGTGGCTTTATCATCTTCAGATTTAATATGTATATATTTTTCTTATTTAGTCACAAGAGGCATTTCAGCATCAATGTGACACAATGTTTGAAATATTGGCCCACTTGAAAGCAGCTATGATCAATAGGAGTTTTACATACGTATTATGTGCACTATCATCATGTTGACAACATCTATTTTCCCACTAGTTTGATGGTTCAATGTAGTTGACGTGGTGGGATTCATGTCCAACAATGACTAGAGGTTCAACTTGAATGTGCTCACAAGCCTGGTATCTCCATTTGATATAATGTTTTTTGGAATCCAGAAATGTACCCACACTCATTCAAAGAAGAGATTGGAAATGTCTTATATTGTGATACTCTTCTTGCAAGAAATCACTATAGCCATCTTAGAAAATTCATTAATGACCACAAATACGTAGTTGTTACCATGATTGGTAGAAGGAATGCCACACATATAGCCCATGGAGATGGATTTCCAAGGATTGATAGTAGTAGGCAGAGGAGTGCAAAAACCTTCTATCTTAATGGTTGGCTTGGTGATTGCATAGATAGTGCATGATATGATATATTTTTGAACATCCTATCAGAGTTTTGGAAGATAAAAATTCTTTTGTAGTGCTGCCATTGTTTTCTCAAAACCAAATTTTCTTGTGACATGAATTTATTGCACCTCCCAAATCATCTTGCCACGCTCACTTGAAGGAACACAAAGGTTCCATAGGTAGCACAAAAATCCATCATATAGATGGAAGTCTAGTACTTTCTTGGCATCTATCAACATATACTATGTAGTGGCCAATTACGCACCATTTATGTATAGATGTGACCATTTAGAAGTCTTCTTCGCATAATAATTGAGAACAATGGTCAGGGAAACAATAAGGGGCCAATTGAGATAATATAAAATGTTATGGGTGTTTCCCTTCTTATATTTAATTTTCAAATGTAATTGTTGTAGATATGTGGACCATTTCTAATGTTGATCATTCTACCAAAGGTCATGCTACCTCTTCCTTATAGTTTTATACCTCTTCTACAAAATTGTATCTTCTGTCAACTCTACATGAGGATCTCATGCCAAATGCTACATAGAAGGTAGGATTTGTTCCTCTTCCTAATCTATAATGTAAGGCTCATTGAGTTTCATATTTCCTACATTCACAACTACGTAAATTTGCATATACAGAGGTAAACTTAGTGGACATGCATTATCACTGACCTTTTTGAGTATCTCAAAGGTACCATACCTCATATCCTTGATTTTCTTACAAGACCCCTACAACCTCTCCTTCTCCAACTACATCCATACTATGCCTCCCTCCTCGAATGATTTCTTTGTTCTATGTTGATCATGCCTAAACTTCTATTTATCTAGAAACATCTACATTGTCTCTTGTAAATATCGATGGATCTACATGATCTTCTCTATAAATTTTTCATTCCTCAAGGCATCTCTTGTAATATATTCCTTCACTTCTCCTTTCTACCCCAATGAAATATCCAAATGGGAAGGTGGAAAATATCCAAAATAGGTTTTAAATTGGAACTTTCATGTAGAAGTGTGGACTACTCTATTGTTAGAATGTTGTATATAGACTAGATTTTCATCCTAGCTCTTTAGATGCTTCTAGTTGTATCACCTCAAAAGTTTCACCAAAGTCCTATTAACTACCTTTTTCTACCCATCTATATATGGATGGAATGTTATATATCCCTCCAAATTCATGTCCATATTCTCAAACATTGTACTCGAGAATGCACTAAGAAAATCTCTATCCTTGTTTGAAATGATGCTCCTTGGTATCCCAAATTGCACCCAAAATTGTCCAAAGAATAATTTCATTGCTTCTTACCCACTGATGGTCTTTCTACAGGGAATCAAAACATATATCTTGTTGAACTTGTCAAATACCATGAACACATAGTCATGTCCCTTCCTAGTTTTTGGTAAATCTCTGATAAATTGCATGGAAATACTTTCTTGATGGAGAGTGGATACAGGGAAGGGATGATACAGATCATGTTTCCTATTTCTAGGCTTTTTGGCACAATAAAGCATGCATCCTCTTATGAAAGAATTTACTTGTTCTTGCATCTTGGGCTAATACACATACCTTTGCATGTTTGCCACAACCTTCACTACACCAATGTGCCTTGCAACCTTGGATGTGTGAGCCTCTCTAATGAATTGCAATTTCTCATCATTAGGAACACATATATTATCTATAATAAAGAGTAACCCATCCTATATATGTAGTCAACATTGTTTTCACCATCCTGCACATGAATTTGACTCTACAACTATTGGTACACCTCCTAGAAGGCCCCATCTTATGAATATGCCTCTATGTATGCATCAGGGGTAAATGGATCCATGTGCATAAGAGTCAACAAAGCCATGATGTTTAATGTCTATGGCCTTGAATCATGTAAGCTAACCTGTTTATCTTGCTCCTCTTATAACTGATCACCAAATGAAACTCCTATAGAAACTCCATCCATTTGTAATTTGTGGTCCATTATAGCTTTCTTGGAGCCTGCAACTATTCTAATGGCTAGTGATATGTGTGGATTACTATCTTCTTACCCATCAGATTGTAATAAGGAGATGTCACTCGAAAAATTTAAAAAAATGTTATCTTTGAATTCTTGGGAAAGTGGTACAATTATCATGATAAATGGAAGAAGAAGTGGAATATGAGAAAGGGTAGATTAAATTGGTCTGTTTGTGTAACACACCCTCCTAGGTATACCCAAAATAACCATTCCAACCAGGGTAAACAAAAGGAGATATGCCACTACAATCATATTCCACATCTTATGTCACCTTAAGGAAGTGGAATCGAGGAAACGTCACATACAATCATCCAACATCATCAAGAGAATCCCCAGTAGACAAGTTAGCCACTTAAACAACCTATCTCTAGGTACCACTATCATTATCTAGCTTTTAGGCCATACTCTCTCTCATGCTATGGGCAAGGGAATGAGTAACAACCCAAAGATGCTCTCATAGGCCTGCCGACTAGGAACTGTGGACCAGAATAGCTAGTTTTGTGCCAACAACCCCAATATTTAAGCCACTTTTCTAGCCTAGAATACTGGTCTCTCCCCAAAACTTGTTGTAACTTCCATAATTCAATAAAAACTTGATAGAAATGCTGAGAAATCAAAAATCACCTTCAGGAATGGACCTAAGCATCCACAGCTAGGAGTGACATTCTATCAAACACTCTGAATCAATGAAACCTAGAAGTCTTGGATAAAAGACAAAACATATATGAATGAAACAACTTATGAAACATAACTAGAAGGATCACCTCCTTGTCCATTGAACTACTCCATCATCAATTAGGTCTTGCAACCATCCATTGAACAATTACAAGTAAATATATGAAATAACCATGACATAAATAAGTCGTTCAACCATGCTTATAACCAGCATAAAACCATATAAATATCAAATATATGACAACCATTAAATCCACTTATAAATCAACATAAATGCAAGAGAACTTAACTTTTATTAATCATAGGCAAATCTGACTAGGTTCGGGACTTCCATGTACCACCCGTCCATAGACATGGTTGAACAAAATCTCTCTTTCAGTTAGTCACCCTCATGCCATATTCCAACCATGAATGTGGGATCTCATAGAACAACCAATCCAAGAACAGCCAAGAATCTAGAGGTTAAGCCACCTTCACCCTCATCAAACTATGATCACACCAAAACCAGTGCTTCGATCGCAACTAAACTAAAATTGGAATGATATTTGGAATGTATCACTATCCTTGAGGACTTTTCTATCTCATTCTCTCTCATGCTTTACCACAATAAAAAAACAATCATTAGGCCCTAAAATGAGACTTCTCCCTCAATCTTTACTATATATCCTACCAAAATGGTCAAGGGATTCCTAGGCCTTTAGGAATGAACCTAGAGACCACCTTCCCCCCGGATTTTGAATCCATCCAGAAAATCCAAAGTTCAAAAATTAAAATAACATCCCAACATACCATGGCATCAAGAAGGCTAGGCTAGGCTATAATCCACTGTCATAAGCTGGAAAAACCATGCCACTGATAGTAAGAGAATCATACACCAACATGCAAAGCAATGCATGTCCAAACTAGCTAGGAAATCACACATATAAGGTTACCTGCAAGTATTCCTGCTGAAGCTACTTGAGTCATGCTTTCCTTTACTTGATCCTTGATTTCTTTTCCTTTCTTTTCCTTTCGTTGCTACAACCTAGACTGCTCCACAAAAACTCTAAGTGACCAAGAGAGTGAGAGAATAATGACAGAGCTCCCAACTTGAACTAACAAAAGGTTGAACTAAAAAAATCCTTCAACTAATTCTCGGAAGCATTTCTATAAATGAGGCCTCTATTTTCTTCATTTAAAATTAGTTTCCTTGAATTTCCTCCTTACATGCAACCTATGACCTTTCACGTTACTTCTCTCCTAAATTCCTTTATTCTCATAAATAAATGTGCCTAAAATGCCTTTTTGCCTTTTAATGCCTTCGCCTTAGACTTTTCCAATTTCCTTAGTGAAAACACACATCCAATGATGCCCAGTCAGACATGTTTTTCAACATTCAACTTGGAATACATGTCCCTTAGCTGTGGTCTTATTTTGCTTTTATTAGCTTTTATTACATGAATTTTTCACCAGGGTTGTTATAGAACCCTACCCTTGTGGAACACCATCCTTGGTGTTAAACCGCAGAAAGACCTCAGCAAAACTACTCAAAATAAAACAAACTGCATTTGGAGCTTGATAACTTAGCTTGTCGTAATATTTACAATGAAGAACCTGCTAAAAAGAAAAACACCATGACAACATGACAAGATAATAACCATACTGCTTATTGAAGCTTTATAACTTACCTCATGGAAATATTTACATCCACATACATATACATATACAAATATCAAAACATCAGCAAAATATATGCGAAACATAAATCAACATCAAACCAAAACTACTTTTCTTCAATTGGAAAATGTAAGGTCCCACCTTACCAACCATCAATAGTATAGGGAAGTAAAGGTCACATTGAACACTATTACTCAATTTATTTTTTATTTTTTTATTTTTATTTTTACTGATAATATGAGTAACTTAGCTATCATGTAATCATGTTCCTTCAACTATTTTGATGTAAGAATGTAACATAAGAAGTGAGGGATAACTTTCCCTTGAGACCAATTCCAAAACACATTTCCTCTCAAGTTTAAAAAATCATAACATGTGCTCTTTTCATACTTATACATGAGATTTAAGTAAGAGTAGAAATCAATTCTACCATAATAACGAGTGTGAACATTAAGCTAGATCATCCTATTTGATTTCCTAGATTATGCTAAATCAGCTTCATTTATTGACTTTTGATATCATAACCACAAAAGTATTATACCTCTTTTAATAAATTCACATATAAGTGTACGAGTATTGACCTACCTATAACAAGGTAACTGAGGGAACAATATCTCTCTCTTCATCAATAAATCTAATAAATATGATATGTTTATGAAATAGAATCACAAAATATATTGACCCAACAACTTTTCCAAATTCATTAATTAAAATTCTCAATCCCAATTATTAAGGCAATGTTCCAATCATGATAATTATATAATGAATGTTGAAACAAAAGTAACTACTGTTACTAATTTAGAAGCATGTTATTCTGCAAAAAGTGTCATGTAAAACAGTGAAACTTCATAAATTGGGCACAAGTAGTTGTTTTCTACAGTCATTGAAGCACAATTATACACCCATTAAAAAATGCAGATCAAACAAAATGTATTATTCTCACTTGCACAAAATCCTATAGAAAGTCACTATAAAATTGTTTCTAACAACCCCCTTTCTTTATGAAAGATTCAGATAATAAAAGTAACAATAATCATATTCTCTATTCACACATAAGAAAATTATTAAATTAATTTTCACGTTCAAACCAAAAACTTACAAACATAAGAAGCTACATCCATTAAATAGTCTATTCATAAATTGCTAGTACATAAAAACTACGGTAAGTGGGACTTTTACTCTAACAATTTATATGGACAAAAGCTACAGCCATTCATGTCTTTTGACAAACAATTTGCATGACGGTAAGTAGGACTTTTACTCTAACAATTTATATGCACAAAAACTACAGCCATTCATGTCATTTGACAAACACTTTGCAGACATGCAACCTTCAACCATTGAGGCATTTTGACAAACACTTTGCAAGCATGCAATCTACAACCATTGAGGCATTTTGCCAAACACTTGGCAGTAATGAATTTGAGATACTTGTTCATCTATTAATCTCAGGAAATTAAAAAATTGAAACTTCAAAAGTTGGCATCTTAAAATAGGGACTAAACAATAGCGTTTCATCAAAATCTTGAAAACATATGCATTAATTGACAACAACAATCTGTAAAATTGCCTAGATTTTTGATATGGGTTCTGCAAAGTACCATTTTGGAATCAAATGGGGAGTTAAATAGAAAAATGGCATAAATACCCCATGATGTTCAGTGCAAAAGTAACAGAACGTTCTAGAGATGAGATTTATTAAAAGAACAACAACAAAAACATTCCTACTATCTCTTTTATCACTTTGTCAAACACTTAGTGTGCAAAATTCATCTACAACTATACATGGGTAAAAAAAAACTCAAATTTATGATACTGTGGTATTGTAGTCAACTCATGGAAACTTGCAATGGAAAAAAATCATTATCAAAAGAGCTTAAACCTTTGGCAACACATTATTGTTTTAATCCCCCTCCATGTACATTCTCAACTACTGTTGCCATTCGTTATTGGTTAGCTCATAAATAAATCTATAAATATCTCATAGATGTTCACAAGTAGCAATTTCTAATGAATTTTAAAGTTCTAGAACACTTTTAAATTAATAATAAACTAAATTTTCAAGAATGCTTATGAACATACAAGGCAGTTTATTTATACAATTCCAAAAACATTGGAATATGCTCCAACTCTCATGAGATTGTGCTCCTGCTCCAATATCCTTACCCACTCATTGTGACCCATCTGGTTTTCCTCCCAACCATATCCAGGATAAACTTCTTCCCTTGGAATCCCTGAACTGAAAGAGCTCACAAATAGTACCAAGATATAGTAGTAGAGAGATATCCAAGGCAAGATTAGGAAGATAAGTTTCACTTCCTCGCAACACCACTCATGCTTTTGTGTAGTAGAATTTGGGCATGTGATTTCAGTGGTGTTTTTGTGTGAAGACCACATCAAATTATGAAATAGCAAAGAGGGTTGAGACCCCATCTTAAGGTGGTTAGTAGGCCACAAGTTCTGTGATAAAGACAAACATGAATGGAGGAGGGCCTGCACTGGAATTTAGGACAGACTAAAAGTAGATGCAAGTGTCATATTTTCTATCGTAATTGTATGCATGGTCATAGAGATCTAAATTTTAGGTCAATATTCACTCAAAGAAATTCATAGAATTTATGGGCCCATAGGAGCTAAGTGGAGTCTCTTATGGAAGATAAGGTTTTTTTAAAGCAATATGAACAAATGTATAATTCCCTAGTTATGGTGGTTTACTAGCATGTTCAGTCCATAGGGTATTCCCGTAAGATTGTGACAAATTTGTGTAGAAGAAGAGGATTCATGACCCTTAGAGTGAGGTTTACCTCTGCAATGTAGACCACATATATGAAATATGGTTTGCATAAGTATGTGTGGATATAACAGACCCAAAGGAGGGTGGAACCTAAGTAGAAGATTGAGGAGAATATTGTGCCATATGAGGAATAGGTTGACATGAAGAGGAGTTGATTTTGGTGGCCTATCCATAGAGTTCTGGACAAAGATATGAAGTATCCTATAAATGATTAGTCAATGAACTATTAGTGGATGATTTGTGAGCCTAGTTGAGTCATCTATCTATTCTTAGAAGGATGATATCGAATTTGTCAATATATTGACAACAAATAAATTTATACACAACAATAATGATTTTGAGAGGACTCAAATGACTATTAGGTGGAAAATTTGAACATCGCTAGATGAGGGCAATGTCTTGGGTTGTAAATCAGTAAAAGAATTGACAATGGTTAGGAAAATTGATGAAAGTAAAAGTAGAGCTTAAGGGTTGTCAAATGACTATCAAAGAAGAGAACTAAATCATGTACTTGTGAAGGACAATAAGACTAGTAGAAGGGTAGGTGTATTGGGCCAAGGACATGCAGAATTTGAAGGACTAACATAGCAGCAAAGTGGGATAGGAAACTAGCCCTATTTCACTATATAGTGGAGGATTGAGTTAGTGAGAAGAAAGGAAAGCTCCGTAGCCGTAGATTTGTCATCTTGGAGTAGTAGTATGGAAAAAGTGGGTAGATTAAAGAGTTGTTAATAAGCAAGGTTCTGAGTATTTGATCGAAGACTCTAAGTGTTGCACACCTTGAAGGAAAGAGGAGCTAGCTAGACGAAAATTGTTGAGCCGAGTTCAGTAATATGAATGAGTTGAATTCATTGATAGAGGCAGATTGAGGAGTTGCAAAATGGGAGGAAAGAGGACCTGACGGATGTGTTGAGGACATGTCAAATAAAAGGGTTGTTTTTAGCAACCATCAACACGTAGGTCAATTGTTGTCTTCTTCAAGGTATATTGGTTGTTAGTGAACTAGCACGAAGTCCTAGTTGTATCCCTTGTATTACTGTGATTGTAAAGGGCCATGGTTTTTGGCATGAGAGCACTAGCCTATTTTATTATAGTTTGTAAGATAACAAAGTACATTTGTTGTGGCACTTGAGTATGTTTGCATCAATGATTCTAAGACCAACCCAAAATTGTCATGTGTAATGGAAATTCAACATATGCATTGTTCACCTAAGAACTACCTGTAACTTATCTTAGGTTTCTCATGTCCAATCTCAACTCATCCCACTTAACAAGTTACCAAGAAAAGGCTCATCAAATCCAACTTCACATCCAACACCATGGTCGTCAGACAATTAAGAAATGTAGTTTACATCTTGACATGCCATATGACTTGGAATGTGTTTGAATGCCTTGGAACTATGTAGCATGTGTTAACATCCCCTACATTCCTTGGCAGGCTTTGACACTCCCTAGTACACCATAGCACTTCTCGACATGCCTTGGTAGTTTAGCATACCTTGGCACAACCTAGCATATAACATTATCATTCCCTCCTTAACACACCTAGAACTCATTGAAAGTCCCTGTCCCACACTCTTATTTGTTCACTGGTAGGAATTTTGACATAGTGCTTCCTTATGTTTCCCTGACACTCCCTAACACTCCCTATCATGCATTGGCACACCCTAGCACCTGATACATTTTGGCCTATCTCCCTAGCACTCTAGCATGCCTTAGCACTACTTATCATACCTTTTCACTCTCTCCTTAGTAGACCTAGAGCTCGCCGACACTCCCTGGTACCCGCTAAGACTCATTTGTATGCATTGACACTCTCTGGAACACCTTAACACTTTTGAACATGCCCTATCACTTCGTAGCAGGTGTAACAATCCCTGGTAGACATTAGCACCTGGCAAGGCTTAGCATGCCTAACATGCATTGAGATGCCACAGTATGCTTTGGCATGTGTCAACATGGTTTGGCAGGGTTTAAGTTTAAATTTATTTGAGCTAAATTATTGGAAAGTAAGAGGGAAGTAATTGAGGAAGATTAATCTCTAAGAATGTAGCAACAATTGGCACTTGGCATGCATTGGCACCTACACTACTACAAAAAAGGCCTTTCAGGGAAGTTTGGCTTAAAACAGTCTTGTCAAAACCATTTGTAAATATCTTTTTAGGGATTTAGGGGAGGTTTTCTAAAGCCCCACAAAAGTCATGAAAATCTGAAATTTTTTGGGGGTTTTATAACAAACACTTTGAAGAGTGTTTTCTCATGACTTTTGGGGGAGATTTTTAAATTATTTGGCCTAAAGATATTTTTTATGGTGATTTTTTTAGAACTTCCCAGAATTTCATGAAAATTGAACTTTCGGGGGGATGTGGGAGTTCTAACAACCATCTCTAAAGGTTTTTTCTCATGACCTTTTTTTTTGTGGGGGGTTGTGTGGGTGGTGGGGGGTTTAAATTACTTACCCTAGATATATTTTTCATGACGGCTTTTAACACCCACATGCCCCCCAAAGTCATGAAAATTGATTTTTTTTTTTTTTTTTGCGGATGGGAGTTTCTAACAAGCATCTCTAAAAGTGTTTTCTCATGATTTTTGTGTGTCTCCTTGAGGTGTGGGTTCAAAGGACTACCCTGAAATAAATTTTTCATGGAAGATTTTTGACACCCCCACTAAAATTCATGAGAATTTATCTTTTGGAAGAAGCTTTGGAAACCCCACCCCTCTCCCAAAAAAAAATAAAAAAAAAATAAAAAATCATGAGAATTAAACATTTGGATGGGGTCATTTAACAAATTCCTGTAAAATTTAAGTTTTCATGACTTGTGGTAGTGGGGGTGTCAAAAACCACATCCAAAAGTTCAATTCTTTTGAATTTTAAGGGGGTTTGCCAAACAACCTAGCCTTAAAAGTCATGACAGTAACCTTTTGAGGCAGTTTTGGACAACACCCATCCCACCCTTGCCCCCCACACAAAAAAAAAAAAAAAACATTAGAATTAAACTTCTAGAGGTGGTTGTTAAATGATAGCGTCCAAATATTCAATTCTCATGAATTTTTGGGGAGGGGAATATTTTGGTGTATTGAGTGGGGAAAGGGCACATAAGGGTATCATGGATAGGTTTGTGTGAGAGGTTCGATCATGGTTTAGTAAGATTTATAATCTTACCATTACAGAATTAGAAAAGGCTATAAGAGCTCATGACACAAGGGCTAGGGTGCCTAGATTGAAGCAAATGAAATAAATTAATAGGGGAAGCTCCAATAGTTGTATTAATGTGATTAGGGGCTCATTATTAGAACCCATAAGCACTTAATCCATACCCACTAAATTTCCTATCCCCTTAACCCCCAACCCATAATCCCTTAACCCCTACACTCATAACTCATAACCCATTAACCCTTGTTCCGTTAAAATCTAAGCCACTAACCCCTTAATCCTCAACCCATAACTTAGAATATTTAAACCACCCTTAAAAGTCAAAACAATGTAAATTTTGGAGGCAATTTTAGACAACGCCACCCCCCCAAAAAAAATTCACTACAATTAAAATTTTATGCATAGTTATTAAATAATTGCCTCTAAATATTCAATTCTCCTAAATTTTACCAGAGGGGGATGTTTTGGTTTATTGAATGACACAAGGGGATATAAGCATAGAAAGGATGAGTAGAAGTCAGAGGTTTGAGCATGGTTTAGTGATATCTATAATCCTAGTGTTAGAGAATGAGAATGGACCTTAATTCCTCGGGACCTAGAGGGAAGGCAACGAGAGAAATTGATAGGGAACCCCAAATAGTTATTATAAGAGGACTAGGGGCCCCATTAACAGAACTAATAAACCCTTAACCCATAAACACTAAATTCCCTATCTCTTTAAACCCAAAGCCATAATCACTTAACCCCTACACTCATAACTCATAACCCATTAACCCCTTGATCCCTTAAACCCTGAGCCATTAACCGCTTAACCCATTACCCTTACCTGTGAATCTGTGGACCCCCTAAGCACTAAACCATTATCTCGATAAACCTTGACCCTTAACCCTTAATGCCTAACCCCTTAACCTATTCACACCTAAATTCCCTTAGCCCTTAAACACTAAGACATTAACCTCTAACCCCTATAGCCCCTAAACCTCAGCCCCTAGGCTCTCAACGCCCTAACCTATAAATCCCCTAATCCCTAAAACCTTACCCTTTACCCATTACCCTTAACCCCTTACTCTTAAAACCCTTAACTTCTAGAACCCCTAAGCCTTTCTCCCAAACCATGGGTGCTCCAACACTATTATTATTGGTCATATTTTTACCCTTTATCGTTAACCCCCAACAACTAAACCCCTTAACTCCTAGAACTCGTAAGCCTTCCTCCAAAAACATGGGTGCACCAACACTAATCTTCTTGGTTTTCAGCTCACATGCTACTGCATTTTCTAATGGATTATGCCATCCCTCAATCACATAAAAGTTTTTTCTTTACGCTTATCATCGATCTCTCGAATTTAGTTAAATCCCCATTTTCACTGTTTTGGCATGCATAAAGCCCCCTTTATTTTTTTTGTGTATTGATATCTTAAATTTATGGTGATCGTATTGACAGTTTTGGTGTGTGTAATTTCCACTGACAATGCCAAAGAAAAGTATCAGTAAGACAAATTAATTTCTTTGTGCAACCATCATTTTTATAATCTCTGCATGAAAGTGATGGAAAATGATCCAGCAGACATATCTGTATACCATGTGGAGGAACCTACAATTAATCATCACAACTGTTGCAATTGTCACATGCAACCTACAAGTATCCTTGAGCCTAAAACCTATTTGGTCATGTGGAACTTGTTGTTGTTAATCCCTGCATAGATCCATGGATTTGTGAATGCCTACATTGGAGGACAAGAATTAAATAGACCTGTGGTAGACCATCATTAAAGATCAACTTGAGTAGCCACTGTCTAGCGTGGAGTGACTAGCTTTTGAATCACTTGGGTATAGAAATCTAGCAGATATCAATGTAAAAAAATATTTCTTCCCTTCAGAATTTCTAAAACCACATTTCATGGTTTGTTGAATTCTGCTTTCAAACACTTGCTTAGAAAATTTGTGTTAATATTTTTTGATGGTATACTAATCTAGAACAAGTCTTGGAAATATCATGTTCAACCTATTGATAGGGTGCTCAAATTATTAGAGGAGAAAGAATTTTATGAAAAACCCTCCAAATGTTTCTTTGGGGTACAAGAAGTGGAATATTTGGGTCATATTGTATATCATGGGGGCATTAAGGTAGACCCAAAAAATTAAAGTCATCAAGGAATGGAAAATCCCCATATACCTTAGGCATATTCAAGGATTTCTCGAGTTAGTAGGGTACTATTGTAAGTCTCTTAAGAATTATTAGAAAATAACAGCGTATCTCACAACAATATTGAAGAAAAATGATTTTTTTGGACTCTAGAAGCAGCTAAAGTCTTTGAACATGTTAAATAGGCAACGTACTAGGCTCTAGTCTTAGCTACACCATACTTCAAAAAAAACCTTTATTGTGGAATGTGATGCGTGAGGAAATGGAATTAGTGTTATTTTATTGTAAGAACAAAGATAGATTGCTTTCGAAATTCATCCAATAAAGGGAAAGTATTTACACAAACCTATTTATGTGAAGGAAAAGTTGACAATACTTCATGCCATAAAGAAATTGTGCCCTTATCTAATTGGAAGACACTTCAAGGTAAAATTGGATCATAATATTCTCAAATACTTCTTGGAACAAATTTTATCGTCAAGAGAGTAGAAAAAATGAGTCACAAGGATGTTGGGTTATGAATATGATATCATCCACAAAAAAGGGAAGAAAAAAGTTGTTGATAACGTACTATCATGAAGCGATGAGGATGTAAAGGCATTTTCCTATGTAATTTCTATTATATAACTTGATGGATAACTAAATCAGGTTATGAATGGAAGAATGATGAGGACGTGTGGAAGCTCATGCAAAAGTTGTAGAAAGATTTGAGTGCATGTTATACATTGGTCTAGAAAAATGATTCGTTGTGGTACAAATATTGCTTATATATATGTAAGAAATCCCAACTCAAACAAAATGTTACTTTTAAATTACACACCTCTCATATAGAATGGCATTTAGGATTTTTGAAAACTTACCACAAGGTCAAGAAGTATTGTTTTTAGATAGCCTTAAATCTCATATTTAGAGGTTTCTGTTAGAATTTTTGGTTTTCCAACAAAATAAAGTTGAGACATTTAAGACCCTATTTCTTTTACAACCATTAGCCACTCCAAATTAGCACTCAAAGAAGGTATTAATGAATTTGATCACATGTTTACCCAAGTTTGAAGGAAAGAGTGTCATCATGGTGTTAACTTATAGACTTATCAAGTATGCATTATTTTGTGCATTATCTCATCCTTTTAAAGTCAATATAGTAGCTATTACATCTATGGAAATAGTTCAAATGCTACATGAAAAACCAAAGATTGCAAGTGGCATGGATCCCATTTTCACCGAAAAATTTTGGACAAAATTATTTTCCTGCATTAGTGCTCAATTACCTCAAAGCTCAACTTATCATCATTAATCTATTGGGAATATTGAGATAATTAGAAAATGTTTGGAAGGATATATTCATTATTTTGTATCTAATAAATAAACAAAATGGGAAAAGTGGTTACCTCTAGCAAAATGGTGGTATAGCACTTCATTCCATACCACATCAAAAATGACCCCATTTATGGAACTTTATGGGTAACATCCACTATCCATCACATCATTTTTAAGAGACAACTCTAAGGTTGAAGTAGTGGAAGATCACAATGAGTATCAACAAGAAGTTCTCCAACTCTTAAAGGATAACCTAACTTTGGTGTAGAGTCGAATGAAAGAATAGGAAAATCATTTTTGCAATGAAAGAAGTTTTGATTTTGATGATGGGGTATTTTTACGGCTACTTTTCCCTAAGGAAAGCTAATAAGTATAATAAATTATCACCCAAGTTCTATGGTCATTACAAGGTGTTCCAAAATATTGGTAATATGACATACAAAGTGGAGCTACTTGCATATTCATGACTATGCACTTGTCTCCATGTTTCATACTTAAAGAAGGTTATAGGTGACAATACACCAATTCAAATAATATTACTAGAACTTGACAAGGAAGAAAAAATCATATTCTAGCTTGAAGCAATCATGAAAACAAGAATTTGAAAGTTACAAAATATTTAAATTTTTGAGTATCTCATTAAGTTGAAGAACCTAATTGCTGGAGATTCAACATGGGGGGGGTGATTATTTTATACAGAAGAAATTAGAGCTACTCAAGCATTGAGGAAAACAAATTTTGAATCAGAGGGGCATGTTAGGTCCCTATAATTATAGTGTATCTCACGTACTATTGTTCTTGTGCCGAATAGAAGTCTATTATTATTATTGTTGTTCCCTTATATTATTATTGTCATGTAGGACCTAATTATATTTTGAACCTTAAGACTCCTATTATACCAAAGAGGTTTTGTTATTTGAATCATCCAAGAATTGCTCATTTATGGGATCTAAAGGCAGGTTCCCCCCTAAAAGTGGCTTATTATCTAGTCATTTATCTATCTCTTCTTATGTTTTTATGCTCTTTCTTATCTACATAATTGAGGAATCAACCTTGAAATGGTACAAGCATTGGCATACTATAGGCGACAACATTTTTAGGGAACAAAGCTCCGATTGTTGTAGGAAATAACTGGATCAAGGAACCAACCTCTTAATGATGTATGAAGAAACTTGATTGAGGTACCAACCTCAATGCAGGTACTCACATCGTTCTTCAATCTGATGTTGCCCACTTTTGACAATATTTTAGACTATATCCACAAGCATCACAAATAATGTAAATCTTTGAAAACATATCATACCACTACTGTCACAACCTTGCTCATTAAGTTATCATCAACTTCTCATCAAGTTATTACCAATGTTGTCATACCTTATTCATCAATCAACCTATTCATCATAACGACTTGCTCAAAAATCTAGTACAATAACACCTTTCCCAGATACCATTTTGGTCATACATACAAAACCTGCTCATAAACCCTAAAAATAATCATAAGCCCCCCCACAAAAAATATAGCTTTGTAACATCATGAATGTATGTTCTGATTCTTCATAACCCCTAGAAAGATCACAATTGAGTTTTGCTAATTTCCCCTTTTCAAAATCTAATTTGGTCTGAAAATCATCCCAAATGCCATATAGAACCATGAAATCAATTAAGGATTCAACAGAATGACCCTTTCAGTGAATGTTCTAGAAAACGAAATTTTCTTTGCAGCCTTTCTACAAAGTTCTCCTTTCTTGTCTATGTAACTCTTTGACAAAATGTATTTTGTGTAAAATAAATAATTAAAAAAAAACTTTATGTTGATTAAATTCAAGCATGTAACCTCCACCAACTCAAGAACTGTCAAAACCATTTTGGCCTTTCGGCAGCCAGTGGAGAGCACAATTATTGTCAAAGCAATAGATAACATTATAAGTTCCTTTGGGTGATCAATCAAAATAGAGAGAAGAACCTTGCACCTTCTAACAATCAATAGAGATAATTACCCATGCCTTGGGGTAACCGACAATCTACAAAGAACACAACCTATTCATATCAGAAACCAACAAAACATAGTGTATGACCTATTCCACGAGAAACCATCACATTAGAGCCTATTATCTTTTCCTTTGCAGGAAAAAAAGAATAGAGAGAGTGAACTTGTGCCTTCCATTAACCAACACACAAGGCTCAAAAAATATGCTCACATCCTACGTTAATCCATCATGCAAATAGAGAATGATTCTTCAGGCCAAAAACACAACAAAAGCAAGTCACTTCTTGATGTCTCTCATCGAATAGGCCCTTCAATGATTTAAAAGAAAACACCACATTAAATTTAATACCCTGCTATACATAGGTGTGAGAGAAGATTATATTGCTTGAATCTAACACAAATTTGAGGATTGATGTGAAATGCAGGTTGAAAAATCTCCATGTGCTCTCGCTATGTGACCTAGTCCTAGGGTCCATGGAAAATATGATGTTGATGTCATCATGATGTCACCCTTTGTAGGTGGTGTGCCTTGAATAGGCCATCTTTCACTCAAGAACCATCTAATTAGCTAACCAAACTATCCAATCACAATGCCATGTGGTGTTTTTCCCTCATTGTAGTTGTCAACTTCAAACTGACACATCTTCTTATCTTGGAGGATTTTGAGCATGTGTGATATTCTATCAGAAAGTTCATGGACATGACTCTCCAACCATTCCATCCATAGTGCCTTTTAAACACCATAAATTCTACAAAAACTCAATATACTTCAAGTCACATTAACCCCCATTTAGTGTGATGTTGTCAAGATATCAAACTTATATGGGAGAAGACACTCAAACCACGTCATCTATAGATTCATTTGACTTCTAGTTTGACATCAATGACATATGTTTTCATCAATGACAACACTATGTCCATAACATCATCATAAGAAACATGAGAGCAATAACCAAGGATAAATGTACATTACTGTTCGTTTTCTTGGCAAATGGCATCACACTATTTAATCTTATGCTTTTGTAAACCTATAATATAGGGAATAAATCTTTAATTCATTGATTAATGGAAAATTTATTTCTTGTAAATAGTTTAGATAATGAGAGTTATGAAAACATAACTTATGGTCTATTTGCAATCTAGCTAAACAATTTCTTGTATGCACATAATAAATCACGCACATGCATGGATTCTCTATAAATAAATAATAAGTAGAGGGACAAGTAGAGGAGTATCACACCTTTTGGATTTGAAGTGATTAATAGACTAGAATTTGAAATAGAGTCCAACCTAATTATAATATTAACCATGAAGAGGGTGTACATTTGTAGAACACATATAGAGAACATATAGAAAAGCTCAAAATTGGCATAAGGAATTTATGGTTATAAATAATTATGTTAAATATGAGCCTATATGGTAGCCTTGATAAATGTATCTATGGAAAGGGACTAATATTGAAAATATATCATCGATAAACTCTAATGTAGTAATTGAAAGAGAATATTTTTTACTTCATGAAAGAGAAAGTTACCAAAGCATGACCAATCAAAAATGTTAAGAATATATCGAACTCAATTGTGTCAAAATCAGTGTCATGTGACAAATCAAATTTCTTAGTTTCTCTTTTGCGTTCTAGATTAACTAAGTTGTGATTTGATTGGTATGTACTATATCATATGTGGATCTTTTATAATTTTAAGAACATGCTTTTGATGTAGACTAAAGAAATAAACATGGTTATTTTTATGGCTATAGTGAATAGAAACTTGACTTTCACATAAAAATCCTTATTATTCATCTTTACTTCATGTCATGATGTTAATATTCCTAGTAACATTTGAGGGAAAAATTGAATCTCATTACTAGATATCTTAAAGTATAGCGTGAAGAAATGAGATATCATGCAAGATATTGAATATATTGATATTAAGTATATAAATGATTGATAAAATTTTCCATACTGACATGAGTTACTAAATTGGTATATATATATTATATATATTATATATATATATTATATATTATATATATATATATATATATATATATATATATTATTTTCTTACAACAAATAAGAAGAGAGCATATATATTTTGTTTCTACCATACTTGAACTTGAACTATAATGTGTGTAATATTATGAGGCAAATGTATGGATATTTGTTATTATAGTATTACATAATTCATAACCTTCAAGTCATATGTGTAGTTATCCTCCATTCACATAGACCAAAGCCACTGCGGACAATTCTAAAAAGTGGAATACAACTTTATCTTTGTATATCATTAAATATTAAATTTCCCTTGCTATTCTCTTCTCAATAGACAACTAGATCATTTATAGGTGGCAATTTTCATTAAGGTGGTGGAAGGTGGTGGAAGGCATATAATGTCATTCACTAAGGTGGTGAAGGCACATATGGTGTCATCTTGTTGTTGATGCATGAGCAGAGGAATAAGAATTATATTAATATGAAGTACTTGGGACATGGTGAGTGGCTTATTGAGTAACAATGACAACTCAAGCCAAGAGTTATGTTGATGTCCACGAGGACAGTCACCTCAAAGTGATCGATTAACAAAAGTAGGAATGTAAATGATTTTATGTGTTGCTCCGATTATGATTTTTATTAATGCTATGAAATGATGAATGGATATACATAAAATGATATTTATTCTTGCTAATGATTAGAGTGAGATCCTATAACAACAATACTCTACCTGCACGAAAGAAAGAAAAATGGGCCCACGATCAACGTCTACATTTATTCATAGAGGGAAGGGATGGAAAAAGATGAAAAACAAAAAATAGAGGGAAGGCATCCAGCCAGACCTGGAATTTCAAATCTCTTCTGCTTGTCAAATGAAAATATGATGACATTTTTGCATTTTTCATGCCCTTCATTTTATGTTCTAGGCAAATTATGAGTGTCAACCTCCCTTTATCTAGAACATCTTTTTCAACTACTCTTGCATCTCAACTTTCACTAATGTCCCTTTGAGAAGGCCTTGTTTTTTCATAAGTTACCCTATGTGTTTCGATATGTTGCTCTGATCTAAAATTGGTATAATTATAATAGGTTTATATAGGGTTTTTTTAATTGTTGTTAGATCCAAGTTATTACATACATAGGTAGATAAGTTGAGAGAATATCACAACTATATCTAACAAACACAATTAAATTTAATCCTCTAGTAATAGCATTAATGTAAGTTAGAGCTCCCATCAATTATAATTCGAAAGAATTTTCATGACCTAGAACTAGGACCAAGAAAACTCTAATAAACAAAGTTATTTTTCATTAAAGTTCATAGTCCCTTCATAGTTCCCTAGTCAAAGCTCTTGTTGGCTAAGGACTCTAACAAATATTTTTTGGTCAAATGTTGATGAGTGTCCCTATTGGAAAACGAGGTTCTACAAAGAATAACTTTGACCAAGCTTATATCTCTATGCCTTCTTTTTGAGTTCTTGTTGTTGAGAAGTCATGCTAGTGATACTTCCAAGGAACATTCCAAGATAAATACCTTTGACCAAGGAACTATGACCAATGAACTATGATTGTCTTGTTCCCTAATTGATCCAAGTTCAGATATTGATGTTGGGTCTTGTAAGTTAAAATTCATGTTGATCATAGTTCTAAGGATTTTCTTGATTAAGAACTCTAACTAACAAAAGGATGGAGAACGGTAATAGATATGATCTTTGATCAAGAAAGTGCAACTAATAAGAACTTTGATGAATGAAATTTAGTCAACAGAAGATATAACCACAAGAACCATTAGTTATGGAGGAACTTTTAACTAAGGAAAAAGAATAAGAACTTAGTTAATATTCCTATTGAATAGATTTCCCATCTTGTTGGTCGTTGTTTTAAGGTACTTTCTTTGCCAGAAAATTTTAGTGTGATAGATTGAGTTGTGCCTAACTATGACCATGAAACTTTGACCAGCAATGTTCTCAATGGTTAAGGATTCTAACTTTTAAGGATTCAAAAAACTTTGGAGTTAGTTTTTCACTATCTATATTCTCACTTTTGAATTTCACATCATATCCACTATGTAAACATGTATCAAGGAATTCAATTTGTACCTTGTGTCTTTGTGCTCAAATTCAAATCAAAATTAACCTTTAAATGTCTCCTCCATCTGTCTTCAGAATTAAACCATTACCAACTCAAAATTAAAATCTTCAACCTGTGATGAATTTGACTAGAAATTTGAACCACTAGCACCTGAAATGAGTTGCATCATATCATAGTTATGGCATGTAAACTATTTTGTCAGATAGATGGTTTCCATGCACAAAAGTGTAACTATAAAATTCTACAAACTTGCATTAAAATATTTATTACTAGCATAGCTATATGAATTAAATAGTTGATAAATGCCAATAAATACAAATCCATAACGAGCATCAAAACACTTTCATAATCATACATCTCAGGTTGT